>JAAALK010000290.1:4716723-4767118 GCA_019279435.1 Zizania palustris | reverse complement strand
ACATACATACGGCTCTCTACTTCAATTTTGCTGACATTATAGCCAACGTGAAACTAAAATTCTTGAACTGTTATCCTCTTTGGACTCTTTTGTTTTCTTTTGTTTCTTAGAACATTTTTTGGTTGCACTACGCAGTAGGCTGCAAAAAGCCAAAAACTAACCATATCAGCAAAACTACACTTGCTCGTGAAACTAAAATTGTACTTTTCTGAAACAATTTGCAACCCAAACCATACAAAGTTTTGTGAAATTACTAGTTTTTGCAAATGGGCAAGTAGTTCCCAAACGTGTATGACTGTACTTAGTACACAACACAGCTAAATTCCTTTCCAAGCCCATGCTAGCACGACAGGAAATACAATGTCAACATGTCACGTGGCATTCGGAGCTAAAGGTCAATTTTTTTCCAGTGCCGTACCTGTCTTCTTTCGCTCATGGTCCATGGCCCCCTCGTCAAAGAATGAATGGCATTTGATAGCCAAGACCCCGGTCCAATGGGCCACTATATCGTACGTTGGCAAATATGCTCTCTTTGTTTTCACCGTCTGAATCTGAATTTGTAGTCCCAATGGCATGAACAACGTGTAAAATTGCATACTCCTGCAAGAGATGTCACCTATGATTTTTCATAAGATGGATGAGACAAACTATTGTAGGGGTTGTTTTGTACTCCCTCCCTTCCACAAACACCACCCAGTCAATAACAGGTCTGAAAAAAATGATTAGTGACAAGCATCTAAATCATTTTTCATACCGCTAATTCATGTAAAATTGCTAAGAATTTGAGTTTTCATAAGACCAAACAATTGCTTGGTCATCAATGAATGATGATACTATCTGGTTTGATGTAAGGGTGAGCCTAAGACCCAGCGACTCTAGACAACCAACCAATCCAAATTTAGAAAATTCCTAGATCTGTTATTGATCTTGTACACATCCCAAAGACATGCTGTTCGATCGTAGTGCGGATGATTTTGGAATACACGAACATGGGCTGGAATGAAAGGTACGTAGCAGGTAGCCAGGTAACTTGACGCCAAGCCAGCAATTTGCACTTGTCTACATTATCCGGGACTCGCCTCTCTCCGATTCCAATTTGAAAACCTAATCCTGAATCCCGTCGCGTACCTAAGTATGTACTATGGACACCAATGCATGCATCCCCTGCCAATTTCGTCCCGTTTGGTATAGAGTAGATCAGATTTTTTTGAACCAATCAAATCTAACTAGTGGATAGATTAATGATATTTAATTGATCAATTTAGTTTTTATTTTGGACAGAAATAAAAATTTAAAATATTATATTATACGGGAACGCTATTCTACACCAACACCGACTACTTTCAGTAGTCGATTTTCTCAGTAGAATAGTAATTGAGTATTATTTTTTTTCTCGGTAATAAATTTTTCGGTAGAATAGTTATTCTACACACGTGGTGTAGGATAGCATTTGTATTATATTATATTATATTATATTATATTATATTATATTATATTATATATTATATTATATTATATTATATTATATTATATTATATTATATTATATTATATTATATTATATTATATTATATTATATTATATTATATTATAAAACCCTATATAACACGATTCGTGCATGCATCTTTACGTAATCAATTCAAATTGGTAATGCCGCCAAATACTTCATGTAATTCCTTATACACGTTGTTTAATACTTTGATTCGAGATTTTAAAAATCAACTCCCCAATTTATTCTATTTTGAAAAAGATTTAATTATTTATTTGTGAGAGATATACCATAAATATAAAAAGAAGAAAAGATGAGAAAATCCATGTAAGTTTTTAAAACAACTTATACTTAAAATTAATTTTAATTAAAAGTATAAAACGAATTATATAAGAAATCGTACTAGATAACTTTTTTAAGAGATAAAACGCGGAGCTATTAGGTCAGACCGCCGTCTTCCTCTGTCCGGACTCCGGCGTTTCAGCCATGCGGCCGCCTCCTCCAGATTGCCTGCGGTTTCAGTACACATCCACGTCGTCGCGAGTGCTCGCGCGTGTTCTTGTGACCTTGATGACGGCCGTGTCGCTCTGGTTAGTCTTGGGGCTTGCGGTTGAAGCCACAGCGGCGGCGGCGGCGCCGGCAAGCGTGGCGAGGACCGATCATCCTCGTATGTACTACTCTGCTGCTGCTGCTGCTGCGGCGGCGGCGGCGGGTGCTCGCGCGTTGCCAGCAGCAGCATGGCCACCCGCCACGTAGGCGGCGTTCGTGCCCGGCCATGGCGAGCATCGTCGGTGGGTGTCGTCTGGCCGCGTCACCGCCAAGACGCGACGGCCGCCGACGCCGCCGTCCGGCCCCAGCGACGGCGGGCACATGTAGCGAGCGTCTAATCACATAAAAAACTCGACGACGATCGAGCATGTACATAACTATACAGATATGAACCAATCAATCAACTTTTTTTGCACTCAATGTTACCGCTTTACTCCGCTCGATCGGTGTCAACAATGGCGGGCGGCTTCCGTCGACGTTAGTTGGGCGGCGCCGCGCGCCGCCGACGTGCAACGGCAGCACGGGCTGCCACCGAGGCGCACGGGCCCCGGCCCATTAGGGCGTCACCGTCGGATGGATGGGCCAGGAGGCCGGCGGCGAGTGCTCACGCGTGTGCGTGCAAGTGGTGTTGTGCTGTCGGCCCGGCGCGAGACATGCCGCCCTGACCGAACGACGCGCTGGTTCCTGGATGGATGACGACCCGACCTTTTCGCCTAGACGCTTTTCGTTTGTTCATTTAGCCTTTTTTTTAAAAAAATTCTATATTTGTTTTCAACTCTAACATATTCTCTATTTTCAACTCTCTAAAATATTTACTCCTATTTTTTAAATTCAAAAATATTTTAAAAAGTTTGATTTCTATTTAAAATCCCAATTTCTAATCTTAAATTTTAAAAATACCAAAATTATAAAGTTTTCAAATTTTATAAATTAAAAAATATCTTTTTTATTTATATTTTTTTCATCCTTCTTTCTTTCTCCTTCCCTTTTTCCTCATGTCGTGTGTGGCGCGGCGTTTTTTTCCCTTTCTTCACCCTTTCTTTGCAGTACTATTTGTTGCTCACACTGTCAGGTGGGGTCCACACCTTTTGGCCATCTAAACTGGTTGGTCAAATTTGGCCATTGAAGATCCCAGTTTGGTCAGCAAGATAGCTTGGCCAATCTATTGGCCACTCTGTTGGAGAATGTTTTTTGAGTTCAATTACTAAAATTTGGCTATTTGACCAATTTTTTGAGATGCTCTAAGCATTGCCCATACATACTCCCACAATATGTAGCTAATTTAATATGTATGTAGTTAATTACTCGAGTGATAGAGATTTTTACTGCAAAATTTAATTTAGAAATAAACTATATGTTTGTTCGGGGAAATTTTGTCAGCTGCAATTACTTCAATAATCTAAAACTCTCTCTAAATGATCCAAATTCTAGCACCACATTTCAAAACTCAATACCTATATAATCTAAAAGCAATGGTTTCTCTGTGTTCTTAGTTCTTACCGATATTCACCGCTTGTTTCTCAAAATTTAAATATCCTCAAACATGCCCTAGTATTGATTCCCTAGCTTATATAGATTCTTATTCGCTGTTTTTTCAGGATTAATTACTCTAAATAGTCCATTAACCCCTGTTCTACTTTGCTCCTAAACTTTTCCAAATAAAATTTCCAAAATTTCAATATTTAATTTATCCATTTGTGTCATCGGACGATCAATATTACAAGCTCAATCTCATTTATAATTTATCGTCGATCAGCACATTACACCACTACTTCGACCTAAAATTAATATAATGAGTAAACAACATGTCATAGGGAGATCGACAACACACTAGAATAGAATGTAATGGTTACCCTGTTCATAGGGATTTGGAATTTGGATGCACAGTGCGCTCTGATCATCCATCGCATTTCACAAAAATCTAAAGCAAGTCAACATTCATCCACTAGATCGAGCAAGGGCATGCAGACATCAAGATTCAACTCATCGTTTCAATGCATGTTGCTACATCAAAATGTCAACCCAACCATAAGCACGAAAATATTCGAGCTGAGCAGGGACGTACGTACGCCTACAGTAAGACCTCTTTTGCAATTTTGTCGCCTATTGTTTTTTTCTCCGGTAGTTGAAATAATTCAGATATGCTTGATGGAAATTATAGCTAATTCTAGTCTCTAGCTCAAATTTTCACTCTCGTGCTCAGCAGCTATAAAATCTAAAAACAAATTAATATTTAAAAACCAAAAAATATATATTCTCGTATGATCATATCATGTTTGCTGGTGCTGCTGAAAAGACGTTGTTAGATTCGATGGAGATAATGAAAATATCTTGCGGACCTCCATGCGTGTACTTCAGTGGAGAGGCCATGGCAAGCACAAGCATGCATGTTCATATCTTTTCAGAAAAGTTTACAGTTCTAGAGACTGAATCGTTCTAAAACTTTTAGATATATTTTATATATTTTCTATGTTTATCCTTATCAAATAATTGTTATCTCTCTACCAAATAAATAACACTTTTGTTTTGAGTAAACATGTTTACTTTTAGAAGAAAAATGAGGTGATTCTTAGGCGCTGTCTACCACAATTATTGTAGATGCAACCTTTTTTTAGCTAGTCAAATCTAAGCCTAGCAATAAGTTCTAGTTAAATGTTCTCCTATTTTTTAAATTGAGGTTATCAAATCTTTTACCACACTTTAGCGAGCATAAAAAAAATGTTGCCATATTTTTTAAGTATTTGATACGTGGGACCGAAGAAAATATCGTCGTAGTTTATGCCAGAAAATTATTTCAGAAAAGCTATAAGAACAATTCAGTTGGCAGATGACCAGGGAAACCTAATTCGCCTTATATATATTGCTTTAGAGTGATAAGAACTGAAAACTATTTGGACCCATTTGGCACTACTAGATCACCATATTAGCTAGTCATCATCAATAGAGATTTATGGTCTCTTTGGCACAACTTCAGCTAGTAGATAGATCATTGTCCGATAGAGTTAGAGCTGAATCAAACATTAATTATTGCATTCTCAATTTCTCAAGAACAGAAATAATGTGAACTTTCTTTATAAAATACATAAAAATGATAGATCTACCTTTCTCCAGCTCCAGAACATGGCATCTATTTCAAATAAACTCTTCTCTTATATTTATATGAGAAGTCAACCTCGTCGCATCTAACACTAATCCAATCAAGCACTATCTCCTTGCAATTGCAGATGTAGTACTGGTTCATTGTATTGTGTACGTGGTGCCGCAAGCCGAGCAGGCTAAGTGAAGTCCAAGCGAAGGGGTGGTGACAATTTTGGCGCCATGCACATGGATCGGAATAAACGGGCTGTGTACGTATTCAACACACCTAGCCAATCAGATCAGCTCGTTTCGCTCGGAATCAAAGGAGTGATCAATCTAAGGACGACTAATTAGATTTGTAGTCCAAATATTCAACTCATGAACAGAAAATAGTACGTAAGAAATTGAAGAGAACAATTGAATTGTTATAACCAGAGTATATCATCATATCGAATTGAATTGCTACTACATACATAATATGTTTAAACATAGGGAAAACCTTACTAATATTACTACATAAGTCATCTCGTTGTTAATGTGAAAATCTCTCTTATGTAAGCTATGAGTTACGAGTAGATCATCTCAGACGGTTAGTAGTTTGAGAAAAAAATGGTGGCAGTTGATCGGCGGCGTGATCCGGAGCTAGCTTTAATTCTAGTTCTAGCTAGTGGCCAACGCCGGGGCTCGGCACCGATCCCAGCATCCTGCTCCGCGGTGTGACGGCGGTCACCGGCGGCGGGGGCGACACTGGCAGCGGAGGTCTCTCCACGAGAAGAAGCAGCTCGTCCGCCGGCGGCGAAGACTGCGGGCCGGCGCCAGCGGAGGATCTCGTCATGCTGTCGTCCTGAGAGAGCTGATCTCGATGAACACCGTCGTCTCCTCCCGGCATCGTCCTGGCTTGCGGGAGCGACGGCGACGACGCCACCAGCAGCGCCAAGAGCAGGAAGGCGCTCGCAGTCGCAGACGCCATGGCGGCCGTCAAGAACGCTCGGGATCGATCACCGCTAGCTCTATCCCTCCCTCCTGGACCAACTAGGTGAAGCTGAATAGCAGGAGAAGCTCGTGTGGTTTTTGCGCAGCAGGAAAGTCGAGTGCCGGGCACATTTATAGGCAGAGGAGAACGCGCGACGACGACGACGACGAGGAGAACGAGCCGCGAATCTAGGCGGCATTTGGAATGGGAAGCTGGAGACAAAGACGCCGTGGAAGAGGGGGAAGCGAGTCAAACGAGGCGCGCCACAGTATCAAGCAGGAGTAGGAGTAGCACTTGCTGCTAGCTGATTGCCATAGCATGCATGGTATAGTCGTACGTAGAGAAAAGGAAAACGAGCTGCACATTGCAATTCCATTCCAAGTTGATCAAATGTAGCCGCCGGCGAGCATGGAATGCATGGAAGCTTCGTGCGTGCGTGCACAGCTAGCTCAAAAGGAATTAATTCTCTGCTAGCGAACTCTGAACCTTCGTCACCTGCAGCCTGGGTTGCTTTCAGGGAAATTCAGCGCTTACCTAAGGTCCTAACTAATGGCGATCTTTCGGGAAATCCGATCCTACTCCACCAATTAACGAGCCTGACGCATGCATTGCAGGCTTGCAGCTACTAACTAACTAACTGATTATTCAGTCTGCAATGGGCTCATGGATGCCATGGGTTGACTGCAATTGATCTAGCAACACTCTTGGACCAGGTTAATTTCTGCACGCACACTTGGATTCTGGAGCAGAGCCAAAAATATATCAAAATTACAGAAATTTAAATTACATACAAATTAAGCAACTTATATAATATATAATAGAGGTAGTATATATATACCAACCTCATCATGTGTCATTCCAAACCTGAGTTTAAAGATTTTCGTAGCAACTTAATAAAAATTCCAATCAAAGTAAGAATGAAGTAGGTTGGCAGATGAAAGGCTGTATGTTCTCTCCAGGGAAAACCAACATTAATGCATGCGTGCGTGCATGTTGACATGCATTGACTAATTTCGTTTCGTGTAATCGGGCTCAGTTTAATGTTGCTATTTCAGGTCCTGCTGCGTGGAGAAGTCGCAATTAAGCAATCAAGCTCTTGCATTATTGGGCCACTAAGCTGAGGGCTATTAAAGGCGGCAACACTCTTGGGGCCGGGGTAAAAGTCATTTTCTCACTGTTCTACCTTCAGGAAAACGGCGCTTGATAGTTGATACCATCTCATCATTAACTACTATGATGTTGTTATAATGATCAAGTGGGTTACTAATGCTAACTATACATGCATGAATAAAATCACTCATTACAGGCATATTGCACTATAAAATGCAGCAGAATAAGCTATTGCTCTGAAATTCCTTCTGATGTGATCTATTTGGGATGCATTTGGTAAGACTCTAGCTCCAGTTTCTTTGTCTTGTGGAGTTGGAGTCAAACCAAATATTTTTCTGAGTAATAGATCCCACTGAAAGCACTTTAAAAAAATGAACTAGAGTAGTGAAGTAAGATCTAGCCAGCTTCAAGTGTTCTACTCCAACTTTAATATGGTTTTCAGAATACGGAATTTTACCAAACAAACACTTGATATAGGTCCTATTGAGATCTGGATCTAGAATTTGTATGGTATAATAAAACAGTTTAATATTTTTATTTTTAGTTCAAAATAAAAATCTCAACTAAATGTGCTCAATTTAGTTACAGCTCTATATCATATTTAATTAGTTTTGAGTAGTTTAAAAAAATATGGATCTGAAGTTGTGTTTTGTTTCTGTGTCCGTTCTTGATGGGCCAATATTGACATATGTCGAATTCGTATTAAGGCCTAAGCCCATGGCGGACAGTTCAGACCACACCAGATCTCTTTCTCGCTGGGCCATGGCACTCTCCGCCGCTCGCCGGCTCTCCTCCTCCGCCGCCGCCGCGCGCCCGGGCGCGCTCTCCTCTCTCTTCCGGCCTCGAAGCAGCCCGAAGACTCGCTTACTGCCGCACGATCCCGGGGCTGGGCCGCCTGAGCGGTGGAAGCCGAGGCGGCGGCCGTGGGGGGAGGATGCCACGGCGCTGCTCCGGAGGTTCTACGAGGGGGGATACCTGCCGGAGCCCGACCTCTCGTTGGCGCCGCAGGTCTTGTCCCCCGACGTCGCCAAGGCCGCGGCTGAGCGGTTCGGCCGCGATCACCAGGTCGTCGCCAAGTGAGTGCTGCCTCTCGTATTGCCTGTGCCGTTAGCGTTCTATAACGTCCTTGTATGAACTAACTACACCGGACGAATTCCAGTAGTTTGCCATGGAAGATTAGATTTAGAGAGTTGTGCATGTGTTTTTTTTGTGTGTCGCAAGTTTGTTTTGGAATGGTGGGTGAAGTCGTTGCGTTGCTGATTTCGTTAGCCTGGGGAAGCATTGTTAAGAGGGAATATTTTGTGCAATCACTTATATTGGTGCAATAATTGTGAAATCAAGTTATCTGGTGCATTACCTGAAACCTAGTATTTTTTTACTTTTAACCCCTTTCATATGTAACCGTTGGATCTAGATTGAATGTTCTGGATGATTTGATTGCACACTTACACCAAATGAGCGATTGCATAGGATATTTCCCTCATTGTTAATGTGTTAAGGGGAAAACAAGTAAACGAGTAAACGACTACCCTGGGGAAGTGCTGGTGTGTAGTTTTCCTTCGATTGGACAATGAAATTCTTTGGAGTTTCTGGCAATGAGTTTTATGTTTGAATTTAATATTCTCTATTATATAAAATGAAAAAAAGTTGAAAAGTAACTTTGAAGAACTCTTGTTTATCACTTAACTTCTCTGATGTTGAAGTTGAACCTTCTGTGTACCATCATAGATGGTTGTCAGGAAGTGACTTGAAGAAGGTTGCATTGTTTGGTTGTCCATCTGTTGAGCGAAGAACAGTTTTTGCATCAAAAAGGTTACGAGCTTTCTTTAACATCCAGGAAGTCAAAGTAGGTACCTTGTAATTGTCAATTTGATGATATAGTAGTCCTGTCACATGCTTGCGATTAACGTTTTGCATGTTGTCCTCTTTAAGATATGCAGCTCTTGTAAGATAAGAAGTTCCTGCCACTTCGCTAAGCAGGAAGTATCTAGACATGATAGAGTGATCCTGTCAGATACTATGAGAATTCTTACTTTATTTGTCTTGGATGCATGTCCTCCACAACTCCAGGTTACTTCTGAATTGAAAGCTAGCATTTGCAAGCTTGTGAAGGATACCATAAATCTAAGCAAATAATTACTAAGCAGGGCATCCACAATCATATAAGGTACTGTATGCAGGCATATATTCATGTTTCCTACATTTTGTTTACATGATGGGATGTAACAATTCCTGAACCTAATGATAATATATTTTTCTGGTGCTTTTGACAGAGTGATGACCAGATTTATTTGGATCAAATAGCTGAGGCCCATATTTTGTTCGCAAAAACTACCTGAAGCTTGAAGGTTAGAGTGCTGACCTCGCTCATTTATATTTCTATGTAATTTTTACTAAGTTTGTGTACGCACCTATTTTCAGAAACAAATTTTGTAGCTGTCGATGTTACTGGCATAATGTAATGTATCAGCTCTTCACTTGGTTGTTGCAATTTGATGAATTGTTTTTCTATCAAGATTATTGGTAACATAATTTTTGAGACTTGATCTTGCAATTTGCATTAAGCAGTCATTTTTCTTTACCATGGCTAACGTTTAAGCAGTGATGCCTCCAATGTATGATGTACTCCATGACTCCATCTAGTCAAAAATACATGACATTTGATTTTTTTTATGGTTTCGAGGTGCAACATTGGCCATAATTTTGTATCGGAATATAATTTTTTAAAAACTATGACTTTGTGAAAGTGCTTTTCAAGATAAATCTACTTATATCATTCTTATGCTTTCAATCTAAGTATTTTAAAAATTACTGAGAATGAAAAATTTAAAAGTTTAACTATATTTTGGTCGAAGTGTCATGCATTTTTGACCAGAGAGTTTTTTAGCCATTCTTTGAGATTATTAGTGCCATGATTCTGATGAGTCAAGGCAATGTTAATCCACTGTAATTTGGGTGTACATGCTTGCCTGATATAGTGATATGTCAATATAGCTGCTAGGCGTGCTTCATGATGTTCATGAACATGATTCGCTTTTAACAATAACCGTTAGCTTAAATTGTTTGATTGCTCTATTTGATTCTTTTCAGTCAGCTCTTGTGAAGTTCCTTGTCTCTGAAGTATCTTGTGCCAGCTTGACCATAGATAACCTTTTCATAAGCTCTTTTGCTTTTGTAAGTCATTGTCTGTTTCAGTGTTTTCATGATCTTATATGAAGGAAAATAAGGGGATGCATTGTTTCCTTGTTAGCTATGTCTTGTTATTTTGCCTTGTCGGTTTGTAAAGTTTGCATAACTCCACGAACTTTTCTAACACATGTATCTTTTAATCATGTGATCTACTACTGGTTTTTGCACTTAGTAACTCAACGTGATTGCACTGCAGAAGCAAATGCTCTGAAGCTAAGATGCAGTGTTTTTCCCAGCAATCCTGCATCAGTCAGACTTCCCATGTGACATTGTTTGGCTAGCTGTATGGCATTTAGTCTGGACATGGTACCGTACCCTTATCACTCACGCACAATTTTTCAATCTAATTCTGTAACTCTTTGTCTCTTTCCTTAATAGCCTGTTCCTTTCGTGATTAAAAAAACGCTCTGGCACAAAAGCCCTCAGCCTTAGCCGGCAATGCATCTGCCATCAGGTTTTGTTAGGCATATTATATTTGAAGCACTGCAGTTCATGTGCCCCTGAAGCTCCAATCGCCATGGATCCCCCTTATAGTCCTATGGGCTATGAGCACATGGCACATGCTAACTTGGTAAAATAGGAGGCAGTAGAAAATGAAGACCCTTTTCAGACCATTGCTACGGCCGCGTCACTTTCAACTTTTCCCCTCGTTTTCACGGGCTTTTCTTCCCCTTCATATGATGCACACTTGTGCTGTAATCTAGTCCAACCATGGAACAACAGATCTGAAAACCATTGTCACGTAGTGAATGCACTGGCTAGGATGAAGAGTTCGTTTTCAGACTGACTGGAACTCTTCTGGATCATTGGTATGCTGTGCAGGGAACATTTCGGTTTCAGACTGGACCGTTCCTCTGCATGTTGCCACCTCCCCTGTAGTCTGTAGCATACCAGCACAGCTGCATATGTGAAGCCGTCCACCGCCGCGCGATGAGCACTGAAGCTTCTACAGAAAGTGATGCTCTCATCTCTTCTTCTTTTCTTATTCTTTTCCCTTTTGATTTCTTTTTCCCAATCTGTTGGATAGTTCAGTTATGTTGGTTTCTTTTGGCCTCGTGTCGCCGGCCAAGTCGTCTCCTCGTGCTAATGCCTTCTTGATTTCTTGAGTTGAAACTTGATACTTCTCCCATTCTTTTTCCAGCCACTGATTGATCTGCTTCCCTCTCCGGTCCGCCGCTTGCCCAATAGTGGCTACCCACTAGGACTACCAGCATATATCTTGTTAATTTCCCTCCTAATATGTCTAAACCCAAAGTTAAGTAATACTCCATGTATCTGTTGGTTACATTTTATAAGTCACGCCATTTATTAATAAGTCAAACTTTTCAAACTTTAACTAATTTTATAAAAATATACCAACAATTGTAACATTTAATTTTTTTGCTAAAACTATCGTAAAATGTATTAATACGGTATTTATTTGATATTATAAATATTAATATAATTTTATTTAAATTTTGTTAAAGTTAGAGAATTTGAGTTTGATATGAATCGGATATAGTAGTAATTTTTCTCCTCCCGTGCATTGACTTTATATGGACCAATGCCACGTTTTATATGCATATGTTTGAACGTTTGGAAATTAAGGTAGGCTCGAGCCAATCTGTTTTATGCAATGTTTCACACGGATATCATGTTGATTCCTTGCTTCCCGGGGTCTAATCTAATCTTTGCACAAATGCTGGGGAGATAAGCAGTGAGGTATTGACGCGTCTTAAAAATAAACTAAGTCATGTTTGCATCTGACTGGACTACACATCTGATTCGCATGGCTTACTGTAGCTTGGCCTGTAGGGACGGCGACCAGGTGTTGGAGATTTTGATTCCCCCTCACAAGTGAAGAGACGTCCTCAACCCTTTCAGTTCCAAATTCCAACCCTATCAAGTGGAGCCACCCTATTAAGGCCTTTGGCTTATTAGCCGATTATTGGCTTGGATCACGATGCAACGCGTATTTCAAATTCATACAATTTCTCTAAAAACTATTGTAAAGTCGTTTATCAAATTTTAGCATTAAATTCATTATTTTGAGCCTCAAACTATTTGGTGAATTAGTCACCAGAAAATTTGCTATAGGACACTACATTTGATGTGGCATACGCGTAGAGCGAGGCTATGCTGTGTCATACCCAGTTCTTACGTCAATTTGATAGGACAACGTCGGATGTTAGCTTTGGAGGTGAGATCAATGGTGCCAACATGAGCTCAATTTGTTCCATTTGTTGGACTATGTTTGATTGTGTTGGATCAATGATCCGAGTCACTATGTTTCTTGAACTATTGATGATGTTTCCATGACATTTGCTATCATTTGCATGTTCGAAAAATTTGAATTCCAGTTTGAATTTGCGGTGCTTGAAAATGTGGATTTAAATATGGGGTTGAATTATATGCATTACAAGTATTATTGTTTAAATTATTTTTGTGTGAGACACATAGTAAACATGCAGAATATGTGGAAATAGAAGAGAAAAAGAAACAGAGGTTGTCGCTGGATTTGGTGGCATTATTTGGGGCTCAAGAATAGGGTCCGCACACCAATGGCCTTTAGGGTTCTTGAAATTGGGGCTACTGCTGGAGTTATCTTTTAACCTCTTTGGAGTACTTTTTAACCTCTTTGGACCTTCTGTAAACTTGAAAAAGATTTCTTGATCTTTAAGAGAACTGGACTGTTTCATTTGAAACTACGAAAATTGAAGAAAAGAAAAGAAGTATATCATTAAATCATGTTAGTTAAATCATAGTAGGTTAATATTACAACGATCTAGATTTAACATAAAAATAGGAGTTTAAATGGAACAGAACAGGAAGAGAAATAGAAAAGGCAACATATTTAGTTTAATTAGAAAAATAAAAGCAATGTATGTGTAAATGCATGAGCAATCATGCTAGTTTATGTGAAACAGTGAAATTACTGTACTCGTGAGAAATTGATGAATTCAACAGTAGTAGTAATGAAGCCATTAGTCCCACCAAGAGGGGATGGACCGAATTTATGATAATTATTTAATAAAATAAATGAATAAATAAAATATTTAAAAAACTTTATTTTTTTTAAAAAACGCTATTGATTTTTTTCCAATTAATCATACTATAATCGGAGAACGTACAAGTAGAAATACATACACGTGCCGACGGGGTCACGTGGTGGCAGTGGCAACTGGCAAAGGCATCGTGCGCGCGGTGTGTTTGGACCAATCGCCGCGGCTGGTGGGACCCACGCGCCCCCACCGTCTCTCACGGGCACCCACGCCTCGCAACTCCGTAGCCGGTAGCCTTACCGCGTCCGTCTGTCCCCCGTAACCCTCGCCGTCCTCCCGGGCCCACCCCGCACCCGCCACGTGTCGACGCCTCCGACGATCACATCCCCTCGTTCCGTATTGGTGGCGCAGCCAACCAGGCTTAAGTTCCCTTGAAGAGTTCCAGTAACCATGGAAAGCTTGTTAATTGGATTATCGTGATTCGATTCGCATCCGTAAGTAGCAGCTGCAGCCTGCAGCCACTGACTCTTGTCCACCGGTCGCCGTTGGCTGTGTCCCTCCTCACCGCCGTCGACCGTTTCGTCGTCTCGGAGTCATGCTAGAGGGAGAGAGCAAATCAGGTTCAGGAGCAGATACGTTGTTTCTGTGTTAATCCGTGTCGTGTGGTGCCACACCAAGCTGCCTCTGTCTCTGCTTCTGCCTGCAACCCCTCTCCTCTCCTGATGCTTTGCTCGACTTCGTGACGAAAATATAAAAGGAAATGTGAAAAAGAGAGAGAGGGAGGGAGGGAGGCGTGCAGTGGGTTGATCCCAAAAGCAACAGGCTCACGTGTACCGCTCGTGGGGCCCACTACGCATGGGTGCCCACGTGCAGCGTCGTTGACGTGGACCGAGCCGAGGTGGTCCCCGCGGCGGGAGAACACGCTTCGTGGCCACCACGCACACATCCGCTGTGCGGTAGTGGCGTTGCGGCGCAATTACGAATTGCGCCTGCCCCCGCGGTGCGGTCTCGGGGACGGGGAGATCGAGACAGTGGCACACGCGTAAATAGGCGGAGATCGAGGGGCGGAGCGGTGGCGTCACCGTCGGAGCCGGGGTTGTCAAAGCTCACGCTACCCAGTAGCCAGTACCCACCTGCCCCTCCCTCCTCCTCCTCCCTCGCCGCGGCCTCTGGCCTCTGCCTTTCCGTGCGATCTCTTCTCGCTTCACGCTTCGCCCTTCTCTCCTCCTCTGATCCTCGTGTCGAGCTAACACGAGGCAGCGGCGTGGTCGTGTCCTTCTCCTCGAGGTGAGGTGAGGTGAGGTGAGGTTTGGTTTGGCTTCACATGGCGACGGGAGAAGGAGGCGGGGGAGGGATGGGGGCAGGCGGATTCGAGGGAGGGATGGGAGCGGCGGGGGGAGGAGTGGGAGGGAGGATGCCGACGTGGAGGGAGCGGGAGAACAACAAGCGGAGGGAGCGGCGGCGTAGGGCGATCGCCGCCAAGATCTTCGCCGGCCTGCGGGCGCACGGCGGGTACAAGCTGCCCAAGCACTGCGACAACAACGAGGTGCTCAAGGCGCTCTGCAACGAGGCCGGATGGGTGGTCGAGCCCGACGGCACCACCTACCGCAAGGTAAGCACGCGCGCACGCAGATCTCCCCCTCTCCCGTTCCCGTCCCTCCACTGCTCCACTCCCATCCGATTCGTCTCCCCCCCAAACCTCCGTGTGGGGAGGCTCAGATTTGCTGCGCAGGTTAGCGGCGGTGTGGCCGCACCGTTGTGCTTAACGTGCGCCGCGGCTCGGGGTTCGGTGTCTATACGGTGTGAACTGTATCTCCACCTTTTTTCTTTGAGATGGCTGCTGCACGTGGTGGCTGCCTGAGTTGGTGGCCGCTTGTTGTGGAATCTCTGGGGAATTCCTGTGGCGGGACACATTGCTGCCTATCGATTCCTTTGCCAGGCGAGGCTGGATTGGATTGGGCATGGATCAATTCCCGTTTTGCTTGCTGAGCTAGCATATTCGATCCTAGTTCCTGCTTGGCAGTTAGGATTTGTAGCTGGACGAATGAACTCAAGCGCCTTAAGCTTGGATGATGTTGACCATGTCGTTGCTTGGATCTGGGATTAGATGCTCTTGTGTCAGCATGGTGGACTTTTGCGATGACTGCCTGTGGTTCTATGCTCTCCAACACTGAAGATTACCATTTGTACTGTTACTTTAACTACAACAGTAATATTTTCAAACTTGTTGATGATAAATTGATGAAGCACAAGATGGCATTTGTAGAATTGAATTGGACAATGGGCTATTGGATTTGCAGGGTCATACCCTAATGCTCGATTGCTAGGAGTTTGTTTGTGTTGTTAGTCGGGTTGGCTTGTTCTGTCGCTGAATGTGCTTTAACTTACTTTCAGCTAATCGAAGAATTTATGAATGACTTTATTTATGTACAACTGATCATACCTTATTCTACAGGGATACAAGCCTCCTGAACGCATGGATGTGATTGGGTGCTCCGTATCACCAAGCCCATGTTCCTCGTATCAACCAAGCCCACGGGCATCTTACAATGCTAGTCCTACTTCCTCTTCATTCCCTAGTGGTGCATCTTCCCCCTTCCTTCCCCATCCCAACAACATGGCCAATGGTGTTGATGCCAATCCCATCCTTCCCTGGCTTAAAACATTGTCCAATTCTACAGCATCAAAGAAACATCCACAGCTCCCTCCGCTGTTGATTCACGGCGGCTCCATTAGTGCTCCTGTAACTCCTCCGCTAAGTTCACCAACTGCTCGCACTCCTCGAATGAAGACAGATTGGGATGAATCGGCTGTCCAGCCCCCATGGCATGGTTCGAACAGCCCCTGTGTGGTGAACTCCACCCCACCTAGTCCTGGAGGCACAATGCTTCCAGACCCAGCATGGCTAGCTGGTATCCAAATCTCATCAACAAGTCCATCGTCACCTACATTTAGTCTCGTGTCCACAAATCCATTTAGCATCTTCAAAGAAGCAGTTCCAGGGCCAGGGGGTAAAAGTTCGTCAAGGATGTGCACTCCAGGGCAGAGTGGCACATGCTCCCCCGCTATTCCTGGCATGTCACCACACCCAGATATTCACATGATGGATGTGGTTTCTGATGAGTTTGCATTTGGAAGCAGCACAAATGGTGGTCACCAGGCAGCTGGGCTGGTGCGGGCGTGGGAAGGCGAGAGGATCCACGAGGACTCTGGATCAGATGACCTAGAGCTGACCCTCGGAAGCTCTAGGACGAGAGCTGCTGCTTAACAACCACTAACTTGGAGGCATTCTTGTTTGTAGCTTATTTGTTCCTGTTCATTAGTTTCTGAAAGAGAGACCAATCGTGTGGTTCCTTCAGATAGCTCCACCTGTTGTGATTGTGTTATTTCTGTGAAACAAGAGCTGGAGAGGATGGGCACACCTGTTGGTGACCTCACTTGGCTGGCTGTAATTTAAGACCCTGTGTGTTGTGACAAGTGTAAATTGATGTGCGAAATCATGCAGAATTTATGGAACACTCAGCTCAACGAAGCACTGCGTCCCGTCCACGGCCCGCGCCGGCTGCTTTTCTCGATCTCCACGGAGGAGACGGTGCCAGCGGCTATGTTGCACCATGATTTCGGGCGCCGGACGCCGGCGTGGACATGGCGTTTCTGCCGGAGGTGTTGACGGCGTCGTGCTTTGTCCGTCCTGTCCGGAGCTGGCGGTGGTGACAGGTACCCTGGCTGACTTGTCTATCCATTCTTCGCCAACTCGTGGGCTCGTGGCACTTGGGTCGTTCTCACTCTTAACTGAACGTGCCATTCGGAGTCAACAAATGCAGCTGTGTGAGCTTAACTGTGATGTACTTTTCCATTACCTGCTCTTGAAAAGCCAGACCATTCTTGCCCTCATCTATTTTCTGACCGGAGAAGATCGAGGAGATATACTGTATACACCATGGATGGATTGACTCAAGTGTTTCCAAAATGGGTGTGTACTCTCTTACTGTAAACCAGCTGTTAGGCCACAAAACACTACGGTTATACCGTATAGTCACTATTAGATGGGGCGAGTGATTGAGTATTTGTACTTGTATTGACCTGATTAAACAAGGAGTTCAGAGCGAGGAGTCTTTGCCTTGTCACAGCTCACCAACCGGGCCTGCTGCAAAACGGCCTGGAGAGTGGAGACAAGTTGTTTGCCAAACTTGCGCAAGAATTCAATCAACCGTGTTTTGAGCGAGTCTTGGTTGAAAGCTATGTTTTGAGGTAATCTAGACTTGTGGTACTCGAGAAATTAAACCGGGCATGATAGCTCAACACATCGGGTACAAGTCAAGTAAAACATATTATAAGAGAGCTTCAGTCATGCAGTTGTCTTCAGTTCATAATCCAATCACAGGTCCGAGCTTTCTTCAGGTAGACTGGACTGCTGCATGCATGAAATCCTCTAGTTTCACATGGATGAAAAAAACCTGTCGTGTAAAAATCTGACTTGCGTATGTTTATTCAAAATATGAATTTATCAATATATGTTTCCATTAAAATAATGACTCCAGATGAGTTCAGTTAGGTGGCAAAGCGCACCGGCAAGAGTTTATCATAAAAAATCATAGCTCAGATGGGTTTCGTCTTTGCACACGCCTGCCTGCATCAACACTCTTGTAGATTAGGTGGTCAATCCAAGAAGATGCTGCTGCATACTGCTATAAAACTGTAGAACACGACAGCTGGACTAGTCTTTGTACTCTCAACAGGTAGGCTGCCATTGTGACCGGGAGAAATGGCAGGGCGAGAGGATAGAGGAGGCACAGGAGCCATGGAAGAAGGCGAGAGCGGGAGGAGGCGAAGCGTGAGAATTCAGAGGATGGAAGAAGCAACAGCAGCAACAGGAGCAGATGCCATACCAACGACATGATCTCCGTCCAATTCATGCAGAACTGAAGGTATATAATTATACGGTCGTAGTAATACGTGATCTCCTGGATTCGCAAACTGGAGCTCTGAACCTGATGACCCATGCCAAAGTCATACTTTCGTCGTTATTGCTTTGCTTTGAATTCATTCTCCCATGGAGACTAATTCAGAAACGGCAGGCATTAACGATTCCTTAACTAGTCTGAATCTTAGTTGTTCCTGCCCAGATGGATCGATCAACATTCGAACGAAAAAACTGCACTTGCTGATAAAGAATCACATCACTGCGTGGAAACCAGGTTCTTGCCGAGATTCTGGGGACGTACTTGATGGTATTTGCCGGGTGCGCCGCCGTGGTGGTGAACCTGAGCACGGGCGGCACGGTGACGTTCCCGGGAATCTGCGTCGTGTGGGGGTGATGATCTACTCCGTCGGCCACATCTCCGGCGCCCACTTCAACCCCGCCGTCACCATCGCCTTCGCCACTTGCGGGCGCTTCCCGTGGAAGCAGGTAACTGCTGCAGCTCGCACGTCTTGCTACTATACCAGCTGCCAATTTTCTGGGATCTGAAATGACATCCCAACCAACGATTTTTTTTGTATCATCATTCTGTTCTGTGTAGCAATGAAGACACGAAGGTGCGTTAATTTTAATCTCAAGGAATGTTGGGTTAAATGTGATAAGAAAAAATTTACTTACCCTCATGAAGTATTACCGTTTTTAGAGTGATTTTACAAGTGGCTTTTCTATGCTTATAATGACACGTGGCAGCAGTATTGCTTACGTGGTATACATTAGTGAAAGATTTTTTTTTAAAATAATATTTTTTTTAAAAAAATCAAATTTGTACGTCCGTTTGAAAAATTTGCAAAAGTAGTATGCGGTATATCACGTCAGCTGATGTGGCAGAATCTGATAGGGGGGCAGCATCCAGTGGTACTTGAAGTGCCGACTGGAGCTGACGTGGCACCAGTTGGCACAAGTGTACTTCAAGTGCTGACCGCGTGTTACTTTTGCAATTTTTTGAAACGGATATATAAATTTGATTTTTTTTAAAAAAATATTATTTTTTAAAAAATTCTTAGTCAAACAGGTTTGGGTCGCTGTCTATTTGCAGCCAGGTGCCGTCGTATGTGTTGGGTCAGGTGCTAGGATCCATCATGGCTAGCCTGACACTGCATCCGCGTGATATTCGGCGGTGTGCGAGAGCACTTCTTCGGGACGACGCAGGCGGCCGGCGGGGTCGAGCTGGAGCACGCTGCAGACAGTGGCGCTCGAGTTCATCGTCTCCTTCTTCCTCATGTTCGTCGTCTCTGGAGTTGCGACGGACAACAGATCGAGCTGTAAGAACAAGAACACTAGCTAGCTTTAGCTGATGCATTAATGTCTTGATGGAATTCCCCCCTCTAATACTTAGATTACCCTCCGTTATCAATTTGATGATTTTTTTGAGAACAGAGATAACGAAGTTATGCGTAGCTTTATTTGAAAGCCAGGATAGTAACGAGTTTGCTGGGATACCAGCTTACAGATTAGCTCAAAAACACGCCACCCAAAATACTAGTCAGAAAACAACACAAAAGTGAGTAAAATGACAGTTCTGAGAACGCAGCTAACAACAAAGTTCGTAGCACAATCACACAACATTCGATCCTCCAAATAACAAGCATCCAGAGATACCCAAAGTCTGATATGACCAAAACACGGTTTCCTCTTCAAGCTAGGTTCAGAACATCAGCAAACAGAAAAAACTCCGACCAACCAAAAGCGCGGTAATCATCTTCTTGGGACAGAAAACCCCAAACGCTTCCTTCTGAGCCCAAACAGGAGACAGCTAAATCAACCACTAGTCCGACTGACGAGGACGCCCCCTCACAGTGTATCTTTTCACGTTCCTCTGATTATTTGCAAGGAGTAATTGGCTGAATTTTGAGACATCATCCAAGTGACATGTCGGGGCCAGAATCTTCCACCGTGACATGAAACAAGACGATTTATAAGGTAAAGTTAGCATGTCGGGAGACAGAATACCATTAAAAACAAAATTGTTACGATTTAGCCAAATAGACCGGCAGCGGGCACGTTTGGTTGCTAACCATCATTTGCTAACAAAAGTTATCACACTTGCTTAAGGTGAGGTTACCAAATTCTTTGCCACATTTTGACAAGCCTAAGAGAATCTTGCCACACTTTTTTAAGTCATTGACAGGTGGGATCAAAACCAATATAGTTAAACTTGCTTAACCTTATGTGTGGCAAAGTGTGACTGGGAACCAAATAGCCTTATGTGTGGCAAAGTGTGACTGAGAACCAAACAATCCCAAAGTTTATGATCATACACCGCAAAAATATCTTTATGACTCGAAGAACTATTTACCCAACCAAGAGAGTATCTTACAAAATACCAAAATACCAAGTAAATTTGGAAAGAGCACAATCAAACAATAAGTGATCCATCGTCTCTAAACCAAAACAAAACTTGCACACTAGATTACCTGACCAATTTTTTTCTTCAATTGATTCCCATCCTGTATTTTACCTTTCAGCACAAGCCAAATAAAAATTTTCACTTTAAGCGAAGCAACGCATTTCCACACAAATTTCAAATTTTCATCAGTAATCCCACTAAAAGAAAGCCACATATACATGGATTTAACTGAATAACCATTTTTATCAATAGACCAAGAAACCTGATCGGTTGGCACCCAAAACCCAAGTACTACACAATAACCTAAGATCTAACCATATGGTATGCTCATAATGAGAAAGAGTTCTCCTAAATTGAATATTCAGATCATTATTTCTAGCCTCTGCTACCAGAATCTTAAGGAAAGACAAATATTATACAATTGAAAAAAATTAATCTTAAGGGGGAAATCCCCCAACCAAGTATCAGACCAAAACAAAACTTTTTTCCCATCACCCATTCTAAAAACACAATGTTTTTGAAACCAAGATTTAAATTTCATGAGATTGATAACAAAACAAACTACCCCTAAGATGATATTTTCTTCTCAACGGGTCATAACACAAACCCTCATGGTCATTAATGAGATTGACAATCCATTTACCAAGACAAGCCACATTCATCATCTTAGTATCTAGAAAACCCAGCTTACCCTAATCCTTTGGCAAACATAAATTTTTCCAGTTTACCGTATGAAATTATTTTCTGCCCAAGCCCATTCCAAAATAACCTGCTCCTAATTTTATCCAATTGTTGGTGAATACATTCATGCAAAACAAAACCCCCATAGAGTATAGAAGGATGCTACTAAGATATGTTAATAAGAGTCATTCGACCCCAATATGAGGGATACCCACATTTCCAAGTTGCTAATCTCTTCTCAACTTTTTTAATCAGGCCCCCAAAATCAGCTCTTGTAGGTTTAGAATGACTAATGGGTAGCCCTAAATAAGAAATAGGGGAAGTCCGCAACTTGCAATTGAAAACATCTGCTACTTTTTGAGCCTCGGGCTCAGAAACCCCAAGAGCAAAAACCTCACTTTTTTGATAGTTGATTTTCATCTCCGACATCTCTTCAAAGCAATATAAAAAGAATTTAACCGTAATGAAGTTCTGATTAGAAAATTCCACCAACAAAATTGTATCATCTGCATATTAGAGATGAGTAACCCCTTCCTAGATTAGATGAGGAACCAACCCGGATAAGTGATCTTTTTCTTTAACTCGAAGAAGCATCTCCCACTAAATTAAATAGTAATGGGGACAAAGGATCCCCTTGTCTCACCCCTCTGTAGGTCCTGAAGAAACCTCCCCTAACTCCATTGATGTTAATTGCTACTCTGCCTCCAGAAACTACTCTAGTAATCCAATCAATCCAAGTTTTGTGAAAACCTTTTTTTGAAAGAACTTTAAATAGAAAATCCCATTGAACTCCGTCATAAGCTTTTTCAAAGACCAATTTCAAAATAATGCCTCTCTATTTCTTCCATTTTACTTCTTGCAAGATCTCGTGAAGAGTGAAAACCCCTTCAAGAATATTTCTACCAAGGATAAAAGTAGATTGGCAAGGATCAATAATCTTATTGGCAACCTTAGTCAACCTCTGAGTCAAAACCCTAGTAATGATCTTGAAATACACATTCAGTAAACAAATGGGTCTAAATTGTTTGATACTACAAACATCTTTAACTTTTGGAATAAGAATAATCTCCCCATAGTTAATCCTCTCAACATCTAACTTGTTTCAGTACAAATCATCCAACATCCCTTTGAATTAAGTCCTAAAGTAAGACTAGAAAGTTTTAAAGAAATTTACTAAAAACCATTAGGATCAGGAGCAGTATTTAACTTTATTCCCTTAAAAGCAGTATCCAACTCTTCCCAAGAAAAAGGAGAGGTAAGGAGTTGATTATCCTCCTAAGAAACCCTTCTTTTAGTGGCCCAAAAGTCATCAGTCAAATGAAAATTATTCAAGTTCACATAACCAAAGAGGTTTTTGTAAAAGCTGTAAATATGATTTTTAAATCCTCATTAATTGTAGCACCCAAAATTTAATAATTCCAGACTTTTTTGTAATTCAAAGAAAAACAATAATAGCTAGACGTTCATCACATGATTGCATACGTACGACAATCAAAAGTGGTTCGCAGACCACGTTATTACACAAGTGATAAATGTAAAAGAAATATAAAGTGGCTCCCTAGAGAGCCGACCTAGATCTAGCACTGTGCCGATCAACAACATTTTGGCCCCCATGCCAGTGCCTGGCACTAGGAGTCATTCCTGTTAGCAGATCAGAACCTTGCCCTAGAGGGGCATAATGTTGCGACTTAGCAAGAAGGAAGCGACGCCCAGACCGGTGTATCCCAAATCTCCAGTGATGACTTGGACAATCTGATGATACCGGTGCATGACCTATACAACCTTGAACGTGCCCCTCCCAATTCACCTCTTGTGCCTGCACAGAGCCCCTCGGTGGTGCCCCAGCCTCCTCTCCCGGAGCTCCCGATGGTCGCTGATCCGCTGGTCTAGGAAGCCACTAAGGAGATCATTGTGTACACTCGCCGAGTCAAGCTGCTCGCCTCGCTGCCTTCTCAATCAATGATCGCCCTAATTAGCCTTCGTTGGAGTCTCTAGATCAAAAACCGTGCACATGGATTTAAATCAGGCCTTAAGAACAGAGGATGACCAGTGAGGCAGGGCCCTCCCTACATCCTCTTTCGTCCATCCAAGACTTCATAGACCTCTCCAGGTCAACTATTCCCTGCCTACCAATGTCAGAGGGTCAAATTCAACACACTGCAATTAATCTTTGTGGCCTAAGTTCCTTTGTTGTGCACAATGCCTCTTTGTATATCAATGATGATTCAAACAATCGCCAGTTGGTCCCCGATAGGTTGGAGGCTACACCAAACTCACCAGGAAATGCATAATCCAGATGGAAATTCGCTCGCAGTAGGCTCCTACCGGTTGTCTTTTGTTGTCCTCTTGTGCTCGGTTTCAATTGTATGGATTACAGAACTATCTTTCTTTTGGTCTATAATGAATTGCTATTTCACTCTGCCTCCTAGAGTCGCAAAGTCATTACTGTTTGGCTACTTTTTGTGTTATGAGTTTTTACTTTGATTGGCTCATTCTAAACTGGAACATTAGAGGGCTCAACTCCGGCCATAAGTGTTTAGCCCTTAAGCATCTTCTCACAGACACAACATACTCTATCTATTGCATTCAAGAAACCAAAATCTCCTCTTTCGAACACTCTTCGATCAGAAAATTTGCACCCAAGTGTTTTGACCAATTCTATTTTCATCCGTCGGATGGCACTTTAGGTGGGATTTTGGTCGGGTGGAAAGGCTCCAGGTTCTCGGGATCAGTCGTCTCTTTCGCCCCCTTCTAGCTTACAATTCAGTTCACCTCAATCATCAATGGCCACTCTTGGCTCCTCACCACAGTTTATGGTCCAGGTCGTCCCACAGAAAGGGGCAGCTTCCTTCAATGGCTACTCACCTTAAAGCTAGACGCCACAGATGATTGGATCTTCTTGGGTGACTTCAACACGTATCGCTTTGCTTCCAATCGGAATAAACCTAGGGCCAACACATCGACCATGGATAATTTCAACAATGTGATTAGCTCTCTTGGTCTTTGGGAAGTCCCCTTGTCAGGCAGGAAATTCACCTGGAGTAACATGTAGATCGACCCTACCTTGGTTCAACTGGACTGGTGTCTTGTCTCTC
This sequence comes from Zizania palustris, assembly GCA_019279435.1. Classification (NCBI taxonomy): domain Eukaryota; kingdom Viridiplantae; phylum Streptophyta; class Magnoliopsida; order Poales; family Poaceae; genus Zizania; species Zizania palustris. The sequence continues at coordinate 4,742,646 of JAAALK010000290.1, read as the reverse complement.
CCAGTTGGCTCCTTTCATTCTAGCGCACTTCCTTCCTGGATCTTCCTAGTACGGTCTCAGATCACTCGCCCTACCAAATCAGAGTCACATCGAAAACTTCTGCTTTGAAAACTTCTGGACAAAGCTCGCATGATTCTTTACTCTAGTCTCTACGCATTGGAGTCGCTCTCATAGTGGCAATCCGGCTCAACGTATTGCCTCTAAGCTCCTGGATGTCAGGAAAGCTCTTCTCCCTTGGAGCAAACGGGTGAACTCTTTCAAGAAATGGATCAAACACTCCATGTTCGTGCTCGGCTTTCTAGATCACCTTGAAGAATTGAGACAACTTTTGACCCTAGAATGCAACTTCCATCGCCTACTGAAGAATCATCTCGCCTTCCTCCTTCGCATCGAGAACACTTACTAGAGGCAACACTACACGACTCGGTGGACATGACTGGGAGATGAGAACGCTAAATTCTTTCATGCAACCGCCATATCCAGAAAGGCGACAAATGCCATTCACTCCATCTCCCTCCCGGATGGACGTCTGGCTCATTCAGTTGAAGACAAAGTAGAGGCTTTCTTAGAGGCCTTCCTGTCAAAGATGGGCTTCACCAGCAACCCCCGCATGCACTTCAATCTAGAAGACCTCATCCCTTAGTTTCCCCTGGCCCAGCTTGCGAATGACATCTCCACAACAGAACTGGATGACGTGGTCTCACAAATCCCGTCTAGCAAAGCCCCTGGCCTAGATGATTTTAATGGGCACTTCTTCAAAAGCTGCTAGCACATTATCAAGGAGAATTTCTATGACCTCGTGTCGCGCCCCGATTTAATAAATCAGGACCTTTATTGAAATTCCAAAGAAAATCAATAAACCAAGACGTTCATAAAGCGACCACGTACATTACGGGCAATCATTCACGGTTCGTAGACCGCATTAGTACAAAAGTGAATGAAAGTGAAGAGAAACTAATAAAATCAAGGGGTCCTAGATGAACGCCTCCTTCCAGTCTCGCCTTGACTGGGTCGCTACTCCAGACCTTCATCCTCCTCGTAGTAGACGGGCTCTGATGTTGTAAGTCAACGGGGTGAGTACAGATGTACTCAGCAAGCCACCGAATGCAATTATAATGCAAGGTAAATAACAAGGGAGAAAGTGGCTAGTTTTGCGGAAGCAGCATAATTGTAAAGCATTAAGTGTGATCAATTTATTAGTACTGAAAAGTAAACATGTGTATGCATCATCACCTTCTAACTCGAGGAGTACGTTTTACCTCCTCGCACAACAGTCCTTACATGCCATGATTAACTCAAACCTTCATACAATTGTAAACTAACTGCGAGTAGTCACACAACCCGCCCTTGACCGTGGGCTCGGCTTTTCGAAAAGATTGAATTACTCTGATCAGAGATGTACCACTGTACCCACAAGGCACGCACTCATCACCTACACCGAAGTGTAACGAGATGACCCATCACACGGGAACTCGTGCCAAAACCTTCCATATGGTCTTCCCCGACTCAACAGCACCCTCTTATAGGTTTCGTACCGTGTCTCGCCATGTCGAGTTTCCACAATACCCCCTCTTGAGCCATCGTCGGTACAAGGCGCCCTGAGGGCTAGCCCCTTGCCCCCTCCACTATGGTGCCGTGAGACGGAGTGTTCCACACTTCCAGTTAGGACTTACCCATTAGACTTGTGGTTGGTACGGAAGTGCTTTGCAACAGATCCCGCAGACCGGTCCTTATAGTGCCCCGGGTGCGACATACCAAAACCCGAGCTTGCACCCGGAACCCACCATACTTATAACATACCTAACTCCAACAGAGTCCAGAGACAAGAATAACAGGGTATTTCATATACCAGAATCCATCTAATCTACGACTCATTCTTTATATCCTATAGCAGTTGTGCCGGTACATTGGGCACTAGCTAATATAATATTTGTAGAGTGACAAGGAGTTAAGGCTCAATAAGCATGGCTTGGGTTTGCACACAAGGACGGGGATCTAATAAATATAAGTGTAGGGCTTGATCTTTGACTAATGCAATATTAACCTATGTGTTATAGCGATAATTTATTAAAACATGGACTCAACATGATCAACTGTGTCCACAGAGGTGGTCGATGACTTGCCTTGATCCGCAAAGGGTGAAGGTGCAACCTCGGGTTAGAACTCCGGATCTTCGACGACGTCGTAGTCTTCTCGATACGGAAAAGTAAATAAAGCATTCAATAAACAATCCAAAACAATCAATCATACTAACATACATGTTTATGTTGGATAAAGTAAAGGAGATAGAGTCTTAACTTTTAGGGATTTGTTACTTAAACATTTAAGATTAATTTTTAATGAGATTCCTTAATTTTATAACTTGATGTAATTATTTTTCCTAAGGGGGTTTTATTTTTCCCTTTTTAAAGTTGTAGTAAAAAGGTATTGAATAACCTTATTGTAGTAAGAATATTGGACTTAAGTTATTAGGTTACCTGGGGTTATTATATAAATTTTTAGGATATTTTCCTAAAGGGTTGACTTCTTCTTAAATGCATTAATTACATGTCCTAAAAAGGCCTTGGTAATATTATTTAATAGATCAAAGTGGACAAGATGAATATTCTGTTTTTATTATATTAAAAATAGTAAACTCAAGTTGTTAGGTTTTCTGAAGTTATTATATAAGTTGTCATGAAATTTTTATAAAGTGTTTTACTTCTATTATATGAATTACTTAATTATCCTACAAGGGGCTCTTGCAATATTAACTCATAAAATAAAGTGGCAAAGTGAGTATTCTATTTCTATTGTTTAATACAGTGGAATAAAGTCATTAAGTCATATGAATTTATTATATAATTTTCATGATATTTTTGTATTGTGTTTCCATTATATGGATTAATCATTTATTTTGAAAGGGTCTTGGAAATGTTTATTTAAGAATCTAAAATGGGCAAAATGACTTATTATATTTTTATTGACTTATAAACAGTGTAAGGGAGTCATTGTGTCCCCAGAAATTAATATATATATTTTTAAGGATTTTTCTGGATTATTTAAGTGTAATATGATTTAAATCCTAAAGGGGACTTAGAAATGTAATTTAATAAAATGTCATGGACAAAATGGTTATTCCATTTTTAGTGTATTAATAACAGTGAAATAGAGCCATTATATCTTCTGATATTATTTTATAAATTGTTAAGGGTTTATCTGATTTATTTTATTGAAATCTTAATTAATTTCTAAAAGGGGATTTTTCTTTATTACTTAATAAGAGTATTATGTGCCAAATAAACATATTGTTTTTATTGCATAAAAGTGTAAAGGATGAAAAGACAAATTTTCCAGAATCAAAATGGTGAATTTTGGAGTTAAATTGAGCAAGATATGAATTTTGGAAGTTTGAACTATTTTTCTGAATTATTTTTAAACAGAAATCAGTCCCTGGTCCACGGTGAGCCAGGCCCACGGTGGACCAGCGACTGCGCGCGTGAGCCGGAGCGATCAGAACCGCAGGATCAAGATCCAACGGCCAGGGCGCGTGCGGGGCGGTTAAGTGACGATCGACGACTCACAGGCCTTGGTACCCCTTTGACCGAGTGGACGGCCCGGATTAAACCCGAGTGGGTTTTAATCCTAGCCGGTCATCTCCGATCGCACGGTACCGAGCCCGTCCGGCACGCACATGGCACGGGGATGACCGAGGTCTTCGTCCCTGGCTCCGGCGGTGCGACGGCGAGGGGCGAACGGCGACGGCGGGGTCCATGTCCCTAGGCGACGGCGAAAACGGAAAGAGGATGGAGAGGGGAGTGCAACCGTACCGGAAGTGGCGACGGCGATGGACTGGTGGCGACCGGCGGCGAGGAGGAAGCGGCGAAGCTTTCGGGTCCGACGACGGCGCGGCGATCCGGCGACGATCCGGCCCAACAAAGGTGAGGCCGAGGGAGTGTGTGTGACGGCGGTCGTGACGGTGGCCTTGGCGAGGGTGGCGGTGGCTCGGAGCGCCGGCGAGGTCTTGCCGGAGCCGAAACAGAGAAAAAAACGCAAAGGAGAGTGGGGGGCGCTCGGGGAGGCGAGGGCTTGAGCTCTGTTGTTGTGGCGTAGTGCGGTGAGGGCGGGGGCCTTTTATAGGGGTCGCCGGAGTCTAGGATGGCAAGCCAACCGAGGAATCCCGAGAGGATTTCTTTCCCTCCGGCGAGCTTTCCTTTTCTCCTCGGACAAGCTTCCAAAGGACGGAATTGCGTCGGCTAAGGGCGGAAGGGGATCACGGCGACGAGGGAAGACGATCCAGGGCCTCGATCTGGCGGATCCGGCCGGCCGGTGGCTGAAATCGGAAGGGGGGCACCGGTATGGAAGGGGATCGGCCCCCTTCCTTCGGAGAAGAAGGATATGACAGGTGGAGCCCACCAGTCATAGCCCGAGAGCGAGGGGCGGCTGGCGACTGGGCCCGGGATGGCAGCGAGGGGGTGGGCGTACGTGGGAGGCTGACGCGCGAGACCGGCTGGCAGCGAGAGGGAGGGAGCGCCGGTGGCTGCCAGGTGGGGGCCGGCCGAGGGCGCGGGAGAGGAGAGAGGGGGTTGGCGCCGACAGGTTGGCCCCGCCTGTCAGCGAGAGAGGCAGGACTGGGCCGGGCCGAAAGGCTCTGGGAGGGGAATGCGGGGTTGCGTCCCATTAATATTTAAAATTGTTTTTCTGTTTAAAATAATTCCTGAAATTGGTTTATTTGTTTAAGGCTTGAAGCACTGTTGATAAAATTTTGTAAAAATTCTCAAAAATATTTCTTGGCCTCTAGTTTATCCCATAAAATTTTCAAGTCCAAATTTTGGATATTTGTCTCTGTTTGGCTTTAATAGGGCTCTTTTAGGGTTTTTATTAATAACAAAATTCAGAAATTCTTTTATTTATTATATTTCTTTTATTTTATTCCCTTTTAATTTTGGGGCTGTTACAATCCTATCCCCCTTACAGAGAATCTCGTCCTCGAGATTCGAAGCGAACCTCTGAAAAGCTGAGGGACTGAGTTCTACTGGTGCTCTGGGTTAGGAGGAGGAGTTACATCAGAAGTAGGCAAGGCGATCTCCGGATCTGGGTTGGTTGAGACCAAATTGGGAGTGTCTCCGGTTGTATCTGGTTTCTCTTTGTGGTGATCTAGAGTATGTCCCTCTGGTTTTGCAATGGAGGATGGCACCCGCTTGGGGTAGGGGCACTGGTTGGCGTAGTGGCCTCCTTGGCGACAGTTATAGCACACAATCGGCTTGCCGTTCCTGTCCCTCTTGTATCCGGTAGCTTGTGCTGGAGTTCTTCCGGTAGGCGGTGCTTGAGGTGGGATGTCTGTGATTGGCCCTCCGAGGGTGGTTTGTGGCTTGGCAGGGGTTGGGGCTTGAGGTGGAATTACTCTGGTTTCTGGTATAGTTGCTTCGTTCACCAATCTTTGAAAGTTGGCGAAGTCCCCGTAGATTAGTTGAAGGGAGAGCTCGTGTTGGTGTTGCTGGAGACGGAACAACTGTGTCTGCTGCTCTTGCATCTGCTTTTGTAGTTGTTGCTTCTGGGTAAGCAGTGTGGCGATCAGTTGGTTTTGTTTTGCCATCATCTCCGTAAGTGTGGGATGATAGACATCAGGGGTCTGCTGAGGTCCAGCTGCACCCCACTGAGGCAGATTGCCCGAGGTGTTTCCATCGTGTGGAGCTTCTGATACTTGGTCATTGGCCATCCTGAAGTTGAGGGGTTCAAAAAGAAGGTGTCGTCATTAAGGGGAAATTGTTACTGATTTGCCTAAGATGGATAATTTGACCTAGATGCTCTATGTTAGTCCCTTATTAACTTTCATGCCCTACATCATTTTGATCGTGTATTTTATTCACTCAACATTCGTGTTGTAATATATTTTATAAATTTGTGTTAGAGGTTTAAGATGAAGTGATGTTGATTATGCCCCATTGAATTACTTGGTACCCAAAATTTCAAGAAAATTTTTGGAACGCATTTTAATGCTTAGGAGAATTTTTAGGAAAATACTCTAGCAAATTTTTAAATGAAATTTTTAGGCCCATATTTTAGCTTTCCTCTTTCTTGATTTATCCTTTTCTTGGAATTTATTTATTTTATTTTTAATGCCTGGCGAAAATCAAGGTGTTACAATCCTAACTTCCTTAACAAGAATCTCGTCCTCGAGATTCGGAAAGGCTAGAAGTAGAAGGTTAAAGATAGGCTTCAAGTCTACATTTGCATAGATTGGGCTTTGGCTAAGTTAGGGCTTTCCTGACAACGTGTATTGACCTCATGATTGGAGTTGATCTTGCAGAACGGTGATGAACAGATCTGGTTGAGTTGAAACTTAGAGGTAGATTCTCTCCTTTAGGTTGGGACTATGACCTAATAGGTATATGAGGAAATGGGATTAAGTTTTTATTTCAAAATGTATCGTTCTTGCGATTACATATATTTATATATTCACTCATGCCTTATTTTTGACACGAATGGTAATACAATCAAGTAAAAAGAAAAGCAATCAACCGTAAATCTACGTCTATGGTAGCTCAGGGGACGACTCGATCACGGGCTCGCGGGAGACGGTCGGGGTCGAGGAACTGGATGGTCCGGCGGGTGGTGCGCTGCGGGAGATCCTCTTGGGCCTCACTGTGGGAGTCTGAATGGGTTTCTTCCGGCGAGGCGGAAGAGGTGCGATCTCCTCAATGTCCTTCTTCAACTCCTCGATCTGGTAGCGGAGGTGCGGGTTGGTGGCGACACGCTGTCTTAGAAGCTCATTCTGACGCCGCAACTCTTCTGCCTCGGCAGCCAAACGGTGTCCCTGCTGGATGCGGCGACGAAGCTCTCCGTTCTCGCGGTTCAGGTCCTCGGAGGAATGGCGGTAGAAACTGATAATGTCGCGCTGTCCATTGGCGTCCTGCAGCGCCTCGTAGTGGAGATCATCCATGGCTTCCAACAAGCGCATGGTATGTCCAATCGCCGAATGGCGCTGGGAGAGGGTGCTGACGAAGACACTGTGTGGACTCCCTGGGGTGCGAAGAGGTACGAAGCGGAAGTCCGTGTCGTAGAGCTCGCTGTCGTAGATCATCCGGAGCTCCGTAAGTGCCTGGAGAGCGGTGCGCTGACTGGCTACCAGGAAGGTAGGTCCTCCTCCGCGGTAGGTGTGGGCTGTCTGAGGGGAGGGCTGGACGACAACGGTGACCTCGCAGAAACTCTCTTCCTCGTCGGGGAAGACTCCATGGTACATCGGCTCATGCTCGAATCCGAGGAAACTGACGAGCATGCGTAGCTCGCGGATGAATCCGGTCTCGTCACGAAGGTTCCCATTCATGGTACGGATCGGCATCTACAAAAGAGAGAAAATTTTGTAAAAATCTTAGAAGATGAGAGGATAAGTAATCTTTCGTAAAATATAGTGGGTATATATAAGTCCTAAGGTCAGGTCTGTTTGGCTTCCTACAGTCAAGTCGGCTCTGATACCATCTTGTCGCGCCCCGATTTAATAAATCAGGACCTTTATTGAAATTCCAAAGAAAATCAATAAACCAAGACGTTCATAAAGCGACCACGTACATTACGGGCAATCATTCACGGTTCGTAGACCGCATTAGTACAAAAGTGAATGAAAGTGAAGAGAAACTAATAAAATCAAGGGGTCCTAGATGAACGCCTCCTTCCAGTCTCGCCTTGACTGGGTCGCTACTCCAGACCTTCATCCTCCTCGTAGTAGACGGGCTCTGATGTTGTAAGTCAACGGGGTGAGTACAGATGTACTCAGCAAGCCACCGAATGCAATTATAATGCAAGGTAAATAACAAGGGAGAAAGTGGCTAGTTTTGCGGAAGCAGCATAATTGTAAAGCATTAAGTGTGATCAATTTATTAGTACTGAAAAGTAAACATGTGTATGCATCATCACCTTCTAACTCGAGGAGTACGTTTTACCTCCTCGCACAACAGTCCTTACATGCCATGATTAACTCAAACCTTCATACAATTGTAAACTAACTGCGAGTAGTCACACAACCCGCCCTTGACCGTGGGCTCGGCTTTTCGAAAAGATTGAATTACTCTGATCAGAGATGTACCACTGTACCCACAAGGCACGCACTCATCACCTACACCGAAGTGTAACGAGATGACCCATCACACGGGAACTCGTGCCAAAACCTTCCATATGGTCTTCCCCGACTCAACAGCACCCTCTTATAGGTTTCGTACCGTGTCTCGCCATGTCGAGTTTCCACAATACCCCCTCTTGAGCCATCGTCGGTACAAGGCGCCCTGAGGGCTAGCCCCTTGCCCCCTCCACTATGGTGCCGTGAGACGGAGTGTTCCACACTTCCAGTTAGGACTTACCCATTAGACTTGTGGTTGGTACGGAAGTGCTTTGCAACAGATCCCGCAGACCGGTCCTTATAGTGCCCCGGGTGCGACATACCAAAACCCGAGCTTGCACCCGGAACCCACCATACTTATAACATACCTAACTCCAACAGAGTCCAGAGACAAGAATAACAGGGTATTTCATATACCAGAATCCATCTAATCTACGACTCATTCTTTATATCCTATAGCAGTTGTGCCGGTACATTGGGCACTAGCTAATATAATATTTGTAGAGTGACAAGGAGTTAAGGCTCAATAAGCATGGCTTGGGTTTGCACACAAGGACGGGGATCTAATAAATATAAGTGTAGGGCTTGATCTTTGACTAATGCAATATTAACCTATGTGTTATAGCGATAATTTATTAAAACATGGACTCAACATGATCAACTGTGTCCACAGAGGTGGTCGATGACTTGCCTTGATCCGCAAAGGGTGAAGGTGCAACCTCGGGTTAGAACTCCGGATCTTCGACGACGTCGTAGTCTTCTCGATACGGAAAAGTAAATAAAGCATTCAATAAACAATCCAAAACAATCAATCATACTAACATACATGTTTATGTTGGATAAAGTAAAGGAGATAGAGTCTTAACTTTTAGGGATTTGTTACTTAAACATTTAAGATTAATTTTTAATGAGATTCCTTAATTTTATAACTTGATGTAATTATTTTTCCTAAGGGGGTTTTATTTTTCCCTTTTTAAAGTTGTAGTAAAAAGGTATTGAATAACCTTATTGTAGTAAGAATATTGGACTTAAGTTATTAGGTTACCTGGGGTTATTATATAAATTTTTAGGATATTTTCCTAAAGGGTTGACTTCTTCTTAAATGCATTAATTACATGTCCTAAAAAGGCCTTGGTAATATTATTTAATAGATCAAAGTGGACAAGATGAATATTCTGTTTTATTATATTAAAATAGTAAACTCAAGTTGTTAGGTTTTCTGAAGTTATTATATAAGTTGTCATGAAATTTTTATAAAGTGTTTTACTTCTATTATATGAATTACTTAATTATCCTACAAGGGGCTCTTGCAATATTAACTCATAAAATAAGTGGCAAAGTGAGTATTCTATTTCTATTGTTTAATACAGTGGAATAAAGTCATTAAGTCATATGAATTTATTATATAATTTTCATGATATTTTTGTATTGTGTTTCCATTATATGGATTAATCATTTATTTTGAAAGGGTCTTGGAAATGTTTATTTAAGAATCTAAAATGGGCAAAATGACTTATTATATTTTTATTGACTTATAAACAGTGTAAGGGAGTCATTGTGTCCCCAGAAATTAATATATATATTTTTAAGGATTTTTCTGGATTATTTAAGTGTAATATGATTTAAATCCTAAAGGGGACTTAGAAATGTAATTTAATAAAATGTCATGGACAAAATGGTTATTCCATTTTTAGTGTATTAATAACAGTGAAATAGAGCCATTATATCTTCTGATATTATTTTATAAATTGTTAAGGGTTTATCTGATTTATTTTATTGAAATCTTAATTAATTTCTAAAAGGGGATTTTTCTTTATTACTTAATAAGAGTATTATGTGCCAAATAAACATATTGTTTTTATTGCATAAAAGTGTAAAGGATGAAAAGACAAATTTTCCAGAATCAAAATGGTGAATTTTGGAGTTAAATTGAGCAAGATATGAATTTTGGAAGTTTGAACTATTTTTCTGAATTATTTTTAAACAGAAATCAGTCCCTGGTCCACGGTGAGCCAGGCCCACGGTGGACCAGCGACTGCGCGCGTGAGCCGGAGCGATCAGAACCGCAGGATCAAGATCCAACGGCCAGGGCGCGTGCGGGGCGGTTAAGTGACGATCGACGACTCACAGGCCTTGGTACCCCTTTGACCGAGTGGACGGCCCGGATTAAACCCGAGTGGGTTTTAATCCTAGCCGGTCATCTCCGATCGCACGGTACCGAGCCCGTCCGGCACGCACATGGCACGGGGATGACCGAGGTCTTCGTCCCTGGCTCCGGCGGTGCGACGGCGAGGGGCGAACGGCGACGGCGGGGTCCATGTCCCTAGGCGACGGCGAAAACGGAAAGAGGATGGAGAGGGGAGTGCAACCGTACCGGAAGTGGCGACGGCGATGGACTGGTGGCGACCGGCGGCGAGGAGGAAGCGGCGAAGCTTTCGGGTCCGACGACGGCGCGGCGATCCGGCGACGATCCGGCCCAACAAAGGTGAGGCCGAGGGAGTGTGTGTGACGGCGGTCGTGACGGTGGCCTTGGCGAGGGTGGCGGTGGCTCGGAGCGCCGACGAGGTCTTGCCGGAGCCGAAACAGAGAAAAAAACGCAAAGGAGAGTGGGGGGCGCTCGGGGAGGCGAGGGCTTGAGCTCTGTTGTTGTGGCGTAGTGCGGTGAGGGCGGGGGCCTTTTATAGGGGTCGCCGGAGTCTAGGATGGCAAGCCAACCGAGGAATCCCGAGAGGATTTCTTTCCCTCCGGCGAGCTTTCCTTTTCTCCTCGGACAAGCTTCCAAAGGACGGAATTGCGTCGGCTAAGGGCGGAAGGGGATCACGGCGACGGGGGAAGACGATCCAGGGCCTCGATCTGGCGGATCCGGCCGGCCGGTGGCTGAAATCGGAAGGGGGGGCACCGGTATGGAAGGGGATCGACCCCCTTCCTTCGGAGAAGAAGGATATGACAGGTGGAGCCCACCTGTCATAGCCCGAGAGCGAGGGGCGGCTGGCGATTTGGCCCGGGATGGCAGCGAGGGGGTGGGCGTACGTGGGAGGCTGACGCGCGAGACCGGCTGGCAGCGAGAGGGAGGGAGCGCCGGTGGCTGCCAGGTGGGGGCCGGCCGAGGGCGCGGGAGAGGAGAGAGGGGGTTGGCGCCGACAGGTTGGCCCCGCCTGTCAGCGAGAGAGGCAGGACTGGGCCGGGCCGAAAGGCTCTGGGAGGGGAATGCGGGGTTGCGTCCCATTAATATTTAAAATTGTTTTTCTGTTTAAAATAATTCCTGAAATTGGTTTATTTGTTTAAGGCTTGAAGCACTGTTGATAAAATTTTGTAAAAATTCTCAAAAATATTTCTTGGCCTCTAGTTTATCCCATAAAATTTTCAAGTCCAAATTTTGGATATTTGTCTCTGTTTGGCTTTAATAGGGCTCTTTTAGGGTTTTTATTAATAACAAAATTCAGAAATTCTTTTATTATTATATTTCTTTTATTTTATTCCCTTTTAATTTTGGGGCTGTTACAATCCTATCCCCCTTACAGAGAATCTCGTCCTCGAGATTCGAAGCGAACCTCTGAAAAGCTGAGGGACTGAGTTCTACTGGTGCTCTGGGTTAGGAGGAGGAGTTACATCAGAAGTAGGCAAGGCGATCTCCGGATCTGGGTTGGTTGAGACCAAATTGGGAGTGTCTCCGGTTGTATCTGGTTTCTCTTTGTGGTGATCTAGAGTATGTCCCTCTGGTTTTGCAATGGAGGATGACACCCGCTTGGGGTAGGGGCACTGGTTGGCGTAGTGGCCTCCTTGGCGACAGTTATAGCACACAATCGGCTTGCCGTTCCTGTCCCTCTTGTATCCGGTAGCTTGTGCTGGAGTTCTTCCGGTAGGCGGTGCTTGAGGTGGGATGTCTGTGATTGGCCCTCCGAGGGTGGTTTGTGGCTTGGCAGGGGTTGGGGCTTGAGGTGGAATTACTCTGGTTTCTGGTATAGTTGCTTCGTTCACCAATCTTTGAAAGTTGGCGAAGTCCCCGTAGATTAGTTGAAGGGAGAGCTCGTGTTGGTGTTGCTGGAGACGGAACAACTGTGCCTGCTGCTCTTGCATCTGCTTTTGTAGTTGTTGCATCTGGGTAAGCAGTGTGGCGATCAGTTGGTTTTGTTTTGCCATCATCTCCGTAAGTGTGGGATGATAGACATCAGGGGTCTGCTGAGGTCCAGCTGCACCCCACTGAGGCAGATTGCCCGAGGTGTTTCCATCGTGTGGAGCTTCTGATACTTGGTCATTGGCCATCCTGAAGTTGAGGGGTTCAAAAAGAAGGTGTCGTCATTAAGGGGAAATTGTTACTGATTTGCCTAAGATGGATAATTTGACCTAGATGCTCTATGTTAGTCCCTTATTAACTTTCATGCCCTACATCATTTTGATCGTGTATTTTATTCACTCAACATTCGTGTTGTAATATATTTTATAAATTTGTGTTAGAGATTTAAGATGAAGTGATGTTGATTATGCCCCATTGAATTACTTGGTACCCAAAATTTCAAGAAAATTTTTGGAACGCATTTTAATGCTTAGGAGAATTTTTAGGAAAATACTCTAGCAAATTTTTAAATGAAATTTTTAGGCCCATATTTTAGCTTTCCTCTTTCTTGATTTATCCTTTTCTTGGAATTTATTTATTTTATTTTTAATGCATGGCGAAAATCAAGGTGTTACAATCCTAACTTCCTTAACAAGAATCTCGTCCTCGAGATTCGGAAAGGCTAGAAGTAGAAGGTTAAAGATAGGCTTCAAGTCTACATTTGCATAGATTGGGCTTTGGCTAAGTTAGGGATTTCCTGACAACGTGTATTGACCTCATGATTGGAGTTGATCTTGCAGAACGGTGATGAACAGATCTGGTTGAGTTGAAACTTAGAGGTAGATTCTCTCCTTTAGGTTGGGACTATGACCTAATAGGTATATGAGGAAATGGGATTAAGTTTTTATTTCAAAATGTATCGTTCTTGCGATTACATATATTTATATATTCACTCATGCCTTATTTTTGACACGAATGGTAATACAATCAAGTAAAAAGAAAAGCAATCAACCGTAAATCTACGTCTATGGTAGCTCAGGGGACGACTCGATCACGGGCTCGCGGGAGACGGTCGGGGTCGAGGAACTGGATGGTCCGGCGGGTGGTGCGCTGCGGGAGATCCTCTTGGGCCTCACTGTGGGAGTCTGAATGGGTTTCTTCCGGCGAGGCGGAAGAGGTGCGATCTCCTCAATGTCCTTCTTCAACTCCTCGATCTGGTAGCGGAGGTGCGGGTTGGTGGCGACACGCTGTCTTAGAAGCTCATTCTGACGCCGCAACTCTTCTGCCTCGGCAGCCAAACGGTGTCCCTGCTGGATGCGGCGACGAAGCTCTCCGTTCTCGCGGTTCAGGTCCTCGGAGGAATGGCGGTAGAAACTGATAGTGTCGCGCTGTCCATTGGCGTCCTGCAGCGCCTCGTAGTGGAGATCATCCATGGCTTCCAACAAGCGCATGGTATGTCCAATCGCCGAATGGCGCTGGGAGAGGGTGCTGACGAAGACACTGTGTGGACTCCCTGGGGTGCGAAGAGGTACGAAGCGGAAGTCCGTGTCGTAGAGCTCGCTGTCGTAGATCATCCGGAGCTCCGTAAGTGCCTGGAGAGCGGTGCGCTGACTGGCTACCAGGAAGGTAGGTCCTCCTCCGCGGTAGGTGTGGGCTGTCTGAGGGGAGGGCTGGACGACAACGGTGACCTCGCAGAAACTCTCTTCCTCGTCGGGGAAGACTCCATGGTACATCGGCTCATGCTCGAATCCGAGGAAACTGACGAGCATGCGTAGCTCGCGGATGAATCCGGTCTCGTCACGAAGGTTCCCATTCACGGTACGGATCGGCATCTACAAAAGAGAGAAAATTTTGTAAAAATCTTAGAAGATGAGAGGATAAGTAATCTTTCGTAAAATATAGTGGGTATATATATAAGTCCTAAGGTCAGGTCTGTTTGGCTTCCTACAGTCAAGTCGGCTCTGATACCATCTTGTCGCGCCCCGATTTAATAAATCAGGACCTTTATTGAAATTCCAAAGAAAATCAATAAACCAAGACGTTCATAAAGCGACCACGTACATTACGGGCAATCATTCACGGTTCGTAGACCGCATTAGTACAAAAGTGAATGAAAGTGAAGAGAAACTAATAAAATCAAGGGGTCCTAGATGAACGCCTCCTTCCAGTCTCGCCTTGACTGGGTCGCTACTCCAGACCTTCATCCTCCTCGTAGTAGACGGGCTCTGATGTTGTAAGTCAACGGGGTGAGTACAGATGTACTCAGCAAGCCACCGAATGCAATTATAATGCAAGGTAAATAACAAGGGAGAAAGTGGCTAGTTTTGCGGAAGCAGCATAATTGTAAAGCATTAAGTGTGATCAATTTATTAGTACTGAAAAGTAAACATGTGTATGCATCATCACCTTCTAACTCGAGGAGTACGTTTTACCTCCTCGCACAACAGTCCTTACATGCCATGATTAACTCAAACCTTCATACAATTGTAAACTAACTGCGAGTAGTCACACAACCCGCCCTTGACCGTGGGCTCGGCTTTTCGAAAAGATTGAATTACTCTGATTAGAGATGTACCACTGTACCCACAAGGCACGCACTCATCACCTACACCGAAGTGTAACGAGATGACCCATCACACGGGAACTCGTGCCAAAACCTTCCATATGGTCTTCCCCGACTCAACAACACCCTCTTATAGGTTTCGTACCGTGTCTCGCCATGTCGAGTTTCCACAATACCCCCTCTTGAGCCATCGTCGGTACAAGGCGCCCTGAGGGCTAGCCCCTTGCCCCCTCCACTATGGTGCCGTGAGACGGAGTGTTCCACACTTCCAGTTAGGACTTACCCATTAGACTTGTGGTTGGTACGGAAGTGCTTTGCAACAGATCCCGCAGACCGGTCCTTATAGTGCCCCGGGTGCGACATACCAAAACCCGAGCTTGCACCCGGAACCCACCATACTTATAACATACCTAACTCCAACAGAGTCCAGAGACAAGAATAACAGGGTATTTCATATACCAGAATCCATCTAATCTACGACTCATTCTTTATATCCTATAGCAGTTGTGCCGGTACATTGGGCACTAGCTAATATAATATTTGTAGAGTGACAAGGAGTTAAGGCTCAATAAGCATGGCTTGGGTTTGCACACAAGGACGGGGATCTAATAAATATAAGTGTAGGGCTTGATCTTTGACTAATGCAATATTAACCTATGTGTTATAGCGATAATTTATTAAAACATGGACTCAACATGATCAACTGTGTCCACAGAGGTGGTCGATGACTTGCCTTGATCCGCAAAGGGTGAAGGTGCAACCTCGGGTTAGAACTCCGGATCTTCGACGACGTCGTAGTCTTCTCGATACGGAAAAGTAAATAAAGCATTCAATAAACAATCCAAAACAATCAATCATACTAACATACATGTTTATGTTGGATAAAGTAAAGGAGATAGAGTCTTAACTTTTAGGGATTTGTTACTTAAACATTTAAGATTAATTTTTAATGAGATTCCTTAATTTTATAACTTGATGTAATTATTTTTCCTAAGGGGGTTTTATTTTTCCCTTTTTAAAGTTGTAGTAAAAAGGTATTGAATAACCTTATTGTAGTAAGAATATTGGACTTAAGTTATTAGGTTACCTGGGGTTATTATATAAATTTTTAGGATATTTTCCTAAAGGGTTGACTTCTTCTTAAATGCATTAATTACATGTCCTAAAAAGGCCTTGGTAATATTATTTAATAGATCAAAGTGGACAAGATGAATATTCTGTTTTTATTATATTAAAAATAGTAAACTCAAGTTGTTAGGTTTTCTGAAGTTATTATATAAGTTGTCATGAAATTTTTATAAAGTGTTTTACTTCTATTATATGAATTACTTAATTATCCTACAAGGGGCTCTTGCAATATTAACTCATAAAATAAAGTGGCAAAGTGAGTATTCTATTTCTATTGTTTAATACAGTGGAATAAAGTCATTAAGTCATATGAATTTATTATATAATTTTCATGATATTTTTGTATTGTGTTTCCATTATATGGATTAATCATTTATTTTGAAAGGGTCTTGGAAATGTTTATTTAAGAATCTAAAATGGGCAAAATGACTTATTATATTTTTATTGACTTATAAACAGTGTAAGGGAGTCATTGTGTCCCCAGAAATTAATATATATATTTTTAAGGATTTTTCTGGATTATTTAAGTGTAATATGATTTAAATCCTAAAGGGGACTTAGAAATGTAATTTAATAAAATGTCATGGACAAAATGGTTATTCCATTTTTAGTGTATTAATAACAGTGAAATAGAGCCATTATATCTTCTGATATTATTTTATAAATTGTTAAGGGTTTATCTGATTTATTTTATTGAAATCTTAATTAATTTCTAAAAGGGGATTTTTCTTTATTACTTAATAAGAGTATTATGTGCCAAATAAACATATTGTTTTTATTGCATAAAAGTGTAAAGGATGAAAAGACAAATTTTCCAGAATCAAAATGGTGAATTTTGGAGTTAAATTGAGCAAGATATGAATTTTGGAAGTTTGAACTATTTTTCTGAATTATTTTTAAACAGAAATCAGTCCCTGGTCCACGGTGAGCCAGGCCCACGGTGGACCAGCGACTGCGCGCGTGAGCCGGAGCGATCAGAACCGCAGGATCAAGATCCAACGGCCAGGGCGCGTGCGGGGCGGTTAAGTGACGATCGACGGCTCACAGGCCTTGGTACCCCTTTGACCGAGTGGACGGCCCGGATTAAACCCGAGTGGGTTTTAATCCTAGCCGGTCATCTCCGATCGCACGGTACCGAGCCCGTCCGGCACGCACATGGCACGGGGATGACCGAGGTCTTCGTCCCTGGCTCCGGCGGTGCGACGGCGAGGGGCGAACGGCGACGGCGGGGTCCATGTCCCTAGGCGACGGCGAAAACGGAAAGAGGATGGAGAGGGGAGTGCAACCGTACCGGAAGTGGCGACGGCGATGGACTGGTGGCGACCGGCGGCGAGGAGGAAGCGGCGAAGCTTTCGGGTCCGACGACGGCGCGGCGATCCGGCGACGATCCGGCCCAACAAAGGTGAGGCCGAGGGAGTGTGTGTGACGGCGGTCGTGACGGTGGCCTTGGCGAGGGTGGCGGTGGCTCGGAGCGCCGGCGAGGTCTTGCCGGAGCCGAAACAGAGAAAAAAACGCAAAGGAGAGTGGGGGGCGCTCGGGGAGGCGAGGGCTTGAGCTCTGTTGTTGTGGCGTAGTGCGGTGAGGGCGGGGGCCTTTTATAGGGGTCGCCGGAGTCTAGGATGGCAAGCCAACCGAGGAATCCCGAGAGGATTTCTTTCCCTCCGGCGAGCTTTCCTTTTCTCCTCGGACAAGCTTCCAAAGGACGGAATTGCGTCGGCTAAGGGCGGAAGGGGATCACGGCGACGAGGGAAGACGATCCAGGGCCTCGATCTGGCGGATCCGGCCGGCCGGTGGCTGAAATCAGAAGGGGGGGCACCGGTATGGAAGGGGATCGGCCCCCTTCCTTCGGAGAAGAAGGATATGACAGGTGGAGCCCACCTGTCATAGCACGAGAGCGAGGGGCGGCTGGCGATTGGGCCCGGGATGGCAGCGAGGGGGTGGGCGTACGTGGGAGGCTGACGCGCGAGACCGGCTGGCAGCGAGAGGGAGGGAGCGCCGGTGGCTGCCAGGTGGGGGCCGGCCGAGGGCGCGGGAGAGGAGAGAGGGGGTTGGCGCCGACAGGTTGGCCCCGCCTGTCAGCGAGAGAGGCAGGACTGGGCCGGGCCGAAAGGCTCTGGGAGGGGAATGCGGGGTTGCGACCCATTAATATTTAAAATTGTTTTTCTGTTTAAAATAATTCCTGAAATTGGTTTATTTGTTTAAGGCTTGAAGCACTATTGATAAAATTTTGTAAAAATTCTCAAAAATATTTCTTGGCCTCTAGTTTATCCCATAAAATTTTCAAGTCCAAATTTTGGATATTTGTCTCTGTTTGGCTTTAATAGGGCTCTTTTAGGGTTTTTATTAATAACAAAATTCAGAAATTCTTTTATTTATTATATTTCTTTTATTTTATTCCCTTTTAATTTTGGGGCTGTTACACCTCGCCGCGCACCTCTCAGCGAACGACAGCGGTCTCAAAGCCCTCAATGGCTCCTACATTATCCTCCTCTCAAAATGTGGCAACCCTAACATTATCAATGATTTCGGATCAATATCGCTACTAAACGAAAGTATCAAAATCATTACAAAGGTTCTTGCCAATCGGCTACATGGGATCATCAAGGACATCCTTAAAAAAATCAGTACGGGTTCATTAAGGGTCGGACAATACATGACTTCCTTGCTTGGGTGCTTGAGTTCACGCATCGTTGCCACAATACAAAACAAAAGGCGGTCATCCTCAAGTTGGACTTCGAGAAAGCCTTCGACACCATCGAGCATTCAGTCATCCTTCAACTCTTGCCTCGCTTGGGCTTTCCAGCAAAATGGATTACTTGGATAAAGGAAATCCTATCCTCCGGCTTCTCCTCCATCTTGATCAACGTGATCCCCGACAAATTCTTTCACTGTAAAAGAGGGGCCCGACAAGGAGACACCCTCTCCCCCTCGTCTTTATCATTGCAGCGGACCTCCTCCAGCATAACTCTATAGACTCCCTCGGCGTCATCAGCCCCCCACAGTGCAATGACCCATCGGTCGACTTCCCAATAGTACAGTACACGGATGACACCATCATCTTCCTACATGCTTCCTAGCAAAACTTATTCAAAATCAAAGGGATTCTCAACTGCTTTTTGACTTCTCCTGGCTTGAAAATCAACTTCTCCAAATCAAGCCTCATCCCCATCAATGTGGATCTAACGGAGGTGGAAATTCTGGCAGCCTCCTTCGGGTGCAATCGGGGTTCCCTTCCCTTTCCTTACCTCGGTTTCCCTCTGGGCGTATTTCGGCCCAAGTTTGGAGACTTTGGTGGTTTAATGGAGAGGGTCCAAATAAGACTTTCAGTTCTCTCTCCGTGGTTATCCATGACGGGCAGGCTCTAGATTGCCAATATGGTCCTATCCTCCCTCCCAACATATGCTATGAGTACCTTCAAACTACTGGTCAAAGTGGTGAGGTCTATCAACCAAGCAAGACGGAATTGCATCTGGAAGGGTGCCCATTCTGATTCTTGCCTCCCACCCTTAGTGCTCTCATGCTAAAGCACTTACACAAATTCTACTCAAGGGCAGATCCTCTGTGGGTTAATCTTGTCTGGCTTTTGTACTCCAGTAGTGCTTCACTCCCCACCTCTGTGCACCCAAAGGCTCTCGATGGTGGAAAGACATTCTGTAGCTCTCAGATCTCTTTCGAGCTGTGGCCAAGCCAGGGATCAGGGACGAAGCATCAGTCTCTTTTTGGTCCGACTATTGGATGGGCTTGTCGCTGGAACTCACCCATCCCAGGCTGTTCTCGTTTACCAAAAAGAAAACAGCTTCAGTTCCCTGTTCCACCTTCCCTTGTCGATGGAAGCGTATGAAGAATTCATTCAGCTCGGTCAGCGTCTCGCCCAAGTTCACCCACAAGTTGCGTCCGCTGATCCTTGGTACTTCATCTGGGGCTCAATAGTCTTCTCTCAAGATTTTTACAGGCACCACTTCGATCAGTTGCCCGCCCCTGCCATCTTCACCTGGCTCTGGCAATCGAAATGCTCTTCGAAGATCAAAGTCTTTTTCTGGCTCCTCCTGCTAGATAGGCTAAATATCAGAAACATTCTCCGCAGAAAACGCGTCCTGCCTCCCGATGAAGATCATAATTGCGTGATGTGTCAAGAATCCATGGAAGAAACTTCTGCACACCTTTTCTTCACCTGCAACTTCAGCCGCCGGTGCTGGGCCTTTCTTCAAGTTCCCTAGGACCTCTCGCTGCCCCTCCCGTCCATGTTAGCGAAAGACGTCAACAACCTTGGTCTGCTCTTCTCTGTAGAGCTCATCATGCTTGGTTGTGGGCCATTTGGCTTCACAGGAATCATCACATCTTCGATGAGCAGCCAATCTCTTCCGCCGCCTAGAAAGAAATTCTCCTGATTCAGATCTCCACCCAAGCCCAGCGCTTCCCTCGAAAACTTCGACAGACTCTTCACTACTGGATCAATCTTTTCTCTCTCTAAATCTTCTCCCCCCTAAATCCGTCTCATTCTCCCTTTCCCTCTATTTTCTGGGTTGTAATTTGCCTCCCTGTACTTTCGCCCCTTTAATTTATTAAAATCTTAGTAGGAGTCTCTCTTGCTGTTTTCCTCAAAAAAATTGTAGTTAAAAGACTTTTACTTTATATATCTACAAGACTACACGTAACAAAAGAATATTTTTATTTTCAACATGCATGTTGTACTTGTAAAGTGGAGAAAAAAGAATTTGGCACATTTGTTGCCTACACAGTTAAATTTCTTATTCTAATAAATATATGTAATCGAGTGTTTATTCTAACTTATTTCAATCCGTATTTATATTCGATATATAGTATATGTTTTTGTATTTGTATCTAGGATATCCATTTTCGTATTCATACGTTTTCATATTCATATCTAGGATATTTGTTTTTGAATCTAAGAAAAAAATAAAAATAAAAACGATACAGTAATATTCATCTATTTTTGTCCCTACTTATTGCAAACGAGAAGTCAATACTGTTGAGCGCTTAAAATCAGTTCCTTTCATTAAAGACTTTATTTTTGTGATAAAGTTAATAAATTAGTGGTAAGTGTAATAGATCAAATAGCACCTTATTAATAAAAAATATTATTATAAAGTAATAGGTTGGGGATAGGTAAAACTTATGGACCAAGTCTATATAAAGAGATAAAAATAAAAGTTTTTTAAAATAAATAAAACAGAAGTATTTTTTAGGAAGGGAATATTCTACATTGATAAGACACATCTGTAGAATCTGTTGGAATGTCCATGGAAATATTTTCTGGAGTACAAGCTAAAAAGTCTAAGTGCATATATGATAAACATAAACATGTCAATCATATTTATTTATTTAATTTTCTTTTCCGCGGTGGTGGATCACACTACGTTCTTACACGCGTCGTGGGTGTATAAATAAACTATACATACAATATACATATGTACTGCTACTGCTACTGCTACCTACACACGTACGTATACGTACATAATGCGATAGTATAGCCGTCGCCCGTCGATGCGCTTCCTTATTTATACTCGCCTCGGTCTGCGCGCGCGCAGTTGGAACTTGCATGGAACCCTTCGATTATTTAGGAACGAAGGGAATACAAAGGCGATCATCGACGGGCCGGGCGGCCAGCCAGCGGCTAGCTACGCCGGCGGTCGTAACGGAGGGAAGAAGCGGCGGCCGCCGGTGCCGCCCTCGGGCTGGCAGGTGAAGAAGGCGGCGGCGACGGGCGAGCCGAGGCCGTGGTCGACGGCGAAGCTGCGGGTGCAGAAGTTGTGGCGGAGCAACGGCGGCACGTCGACGGTGCCGCGCGCCATCTGCTGGAATAGCACTACCACCATCCGGTGGATCCCCGCCGCCGGCCGGGGGCTCTCGTAGCACATCATCTCTCGCCCTGCATTATATATATAATTTTTTTGTTTAATTCAACACGTACACCTATTTCTTTGAATCAAGGTACATTTGTCGGAAGGTATGGGTACCATTTGCATGTCCCAAACATAAAACTGAATGTAGAGTTATCAACTGATTAGATCTCAGCTAGCGGACTTACCATAGCTTGCATCGGTTGTCCCGGGAATATCTGTCACCAACCTGAAATCAGACAAATAAATGATAAGAATCCAAAGCATGCGTTCACTAGCTCGATCGTCCAGAGTAAAGTATAAACAAAACCAAAAAAAGGTAAAGTAAAAAAAACGATCGATCGATCACCAGTGTAAGTACTCTTTCAGAGTCGGGCTGCTTGGATTTGGAGCATCTGGATCCACCATAACCTTCGTGTAAATTACCCACAATTAATTGATTAGCTAGTTAATTTACAATCGCTTGTACAAGGGCATCAAAAAACGCCTGAAACCATGCATCATGCATGCAAGAAAGTGAAGAATCTAAAGCGAGCAGTATATACTCACGAGCGTGTAGAACTGCCGGAGATCGTCCCCTCCTACGTCGACGTGGGGCCTCTCCGCCACCGCCGACGGCCTGAGGCCGCCGCTGTTGACGACACGCACGCCGCCGTTGTAAGTGACCCGGAGCGTCACCGTCGGCGAGAACGGGTCCACCACGTCGCCGATCACCCGGCCCAGCACCAGGCTGTTCGTCGATGCCATCGTCGTCGTCGTCGGCATATACTATAGAGCTTTGGTCGCTGATGCCTAAGCTAGCTTCAGGCGAATAATTCGGTTAAAAGAAGTTAACCAACTCGCCGCCATGGACACACACACACCTTGACTGACAGCAGCTTTGTGGACGATGAGAAATTGAGCTCAGCTGGCACTATATAATAAGGTAGACAAAGGCTAGCTGCGGCGTGCGTCGTTGTCGACCATCTTATATGGTCTCATCTGCTCCGCCCCTCGATCTGCCCGATCAGAAGTCGCTTTCTCTCGCGAAGCCACCAGCGTCCACCCGCGCGCCGGCGTCGTGCACAAAGACCTACACAACGCTTGTCAGCCTGCCAAATTGCAACGGCGGCAATTCATGCAGCTGAGGAGAAGCGCAGTAAGAGGAATTAGATCAGGAGGAGGCGCATGCATGAAATTAAAATCAGGATGTTATGAGAAAATAATATAAAGGAGACAGAGGCGATGTTCCATACAAAATAAAATTAAAAATTAAAAATATTAACAATTAATTTCTATAGTTAGAAAATAAAAAATAAAGATGAACTATTATATATCCCAGGCATATTTTGGTGTACCTTGAATTTTGCCTATTATTATTACAAAAAGTGTCACTATTACATGCAGGCTTGCAAATTGAGCTCTACGTACATATGAACCATGCATTCAGCTCCTCTACATATGGGTCAGCTCCTAGCTAGGTCATCACTTTCTTTAATTTTGGTGTACCATATATTTTCTTATTATTATTACAAAATGTGTCACCGTATATTGCATTATATTGCATGCAAGCATGCAAATCGAACTCTATATACATATGAACCATTCAACTCCTCTACATTTGCTCACAAAAATCGTAATCTTATTAAAATGGTTTATGTACTTGCAAC
Organism: Zizania palustris; assembly: GCA_019279435.1. NCBI lineage: Eukaryota > Viridiplantae > Streptophyta > Magnoliopsida > Poales > Poaceae > Zizania > Zizania palustris. Next base: position 4,719,299 of record JAAALK010000290.1, on the reverse strand, counting down.
AGAAAAAAGTGTGTACATGAATTCATGGCCACAATTTCTCTGACCATTTAGTTGAAATGGTCCTCATATATGTCTTCTATTGTTTATCTTATTGCATAAATAATGAAGCGGTTATTTAATTCGTTTAAGCTAAGATTTATTAACATACAACATTTTATAGTGCATTTTAACTAAATATATCTCATACATATTATATATATGATGACTAGTGAATTGCTAGTCATGTGTCCACACGTTATAAGTTATTATACATGCATGTTTTTTTGGTTTTTTACTGGTATGCCTTTTCTGGAGTTTGAATATAATATTAGGAGTTAGTTTAATTTCATGGGCAAGGAGTGGGAGAGATTTGTTTTTTTAAATGAATTGAATGTACTAGAGATTTGGTATACTTAATATAAGATTATTCTACGCCTGGATCCATGATCTGATTTTCGATCCAGAAGAACGACATGATTATTGGATTCGAATGAGATTCTAACTGGATGTACGTCATACTATTCGATCGTTGCTATCTAGCTGCCGCATGGACGTTGAAATGTACAGTACTGTAGATATAAAACTACAATATATGAATTAAAAATCGTAAATCTCCCTGAAGATTGAAGCGACTAGTCCCCAAAAAAATGTGCCAGTTAAGCTAAAATATTACTAGGGTGATAATCTAAAGCTACTTAATTAAAGCACCACCTAATTTAAGGATTTGAAGCACTGCACTAATTATACAAATTAAAGTAGGTTAATTTGAATCATTATATATACATATATACATTAATACAAACATACACATTGCAAATTAAAGATGAGTGTCTGTGTGTGTAAATATGAGATGCAAATTAAAGATGAGTGAACTCAATTGTCAGCTAGCGTTAACTATAGCCGAATTTCTGACTTGATCGCGTGGGCTAATTAATTACTGTTTTTAAGTGTAATTATACTTGATATACAACATTTGCATATTAGACTTCTGATTTTGTTATTTTTTATTTTAAATTTCTGTCATCGAACTTGTACATGACATGATATATATTAAAATTTATGGAAATCTGATTAGTATTATATAGAAATAATAAATAAATGAAAAACATATTCATGGCACAATATAATTTTTGGAAGCCTCAAAATCCCCTTCCATACCTGCCCCTTTCTTTCTCTAGCGTCTCCCTGTAAAATTTAGAGTCTATGGCCGAATCTCCTATCAATTCCAGGCCTAGCCTCGTGAACCTAAGCCCGTGTCATGCATTTTTGTTTTGCCGCCGCCCGCCGAGCTCCAACCGTCCACCCCATCACTAGTAGTTGTATCCGTTCTCGTTGTCGACTCCATCGGGTCCGCCGTCCACGACCGCCGCTCTAATCGAATCCCTAACCACCAGATTGTCATTGTCGTCCTTCATCCCGAAGCGTTCTCGTAGTTCCCGTTCGTCACCGGCCACCTATGTTTCATAATTGTATTGTTTTATAATTATTTTTTTATTTTCAATATTGCGTAGCACAAGTAAAATACTAGTTATCTTTAAATTGTATTTCAATATGGAGTACTCTTTGTGTCAGCATATACTACAAATAATCTAGAACTAACACACGATTTATGTGTGTTTTTATATCTGAAAATAACGTGGTAATTTGTAGACAATAGGAAGCAAGCGTGGAAGCATGTTTTTTAATCCGTCCTTTTTTTAAAAACGACGTGGGCAATTACTCCATATAATTACAAGAGAATATATATATATATACACACACACACTAGCAAAATACTCATGCTTTGCTATGAACAAAATAAAAATAGTGTAAAATTGTCTAAAATAAATCAAATATTTTATATGATATATGTTATTCACTTTTAATTATATGTGTCAATCCACTTTTATTAGTTTGTTGTATAATATTAATAATATCAAAGAGTAAACTGTAAAAACTACGGTAGGAGTAGTACAATTAGGAGTACGTGGGTGACAGATTCACTGCTACTTAGTTTTTTAACATAGTATAGATAGATTATTGTATAATATTAAACAATATCAAAAAGTAATATGTAAAATGGGTAACAGATTATTCACCGCCGCTCGGTTCTTTTAAAATATTACATATATGTAATGTCCAGAACTCATGCAACGAGACGTTGTTAACAATATTTCAATTCTCAAAATGTGAAATACCAGTATATATGAATAGAAGTACGTATCTGTCGACATGTTAAAGATTATTATTCCTGTCCTTTTGTCACCTCGATCGGCTACAGCCGAATCTACTTTGCACTGAATTCGTGGAGATATGATCCATAATGCAAGCAGCAGCTGCACCACGGATATATACCAAATGAATGGGCGTCACAAAGGACGATGGATTCCCGCCAAAACTGATGTATGCAGGCCACACAACCTACCCTATCCAACAAGGTATCGGATGCCGGCTAGTTAAAAAAGGTGTGGCTCCCGAATTTCTTCCCTTATTCATTTTATTTTCTCTGAACAAAATATTACATCTCTTCCGGCCATGTCTTCGTTATATATGCACTACTTTCTTCATTTTTTAATTTATTTTTCTGAAATAGTATCATCTTTTTTCATGTACCATAG